>CANXYI012224326.1:0-11833 GCA_948208565.1 Hura crepitans | reverse complement strand
GTTGAAGGGGGCCGGAGTGTTTTCTAAGATTGACTTGAGGTTTGAGTATTATCAACTAAAGGTCATAGATGCATATATGTATAAGATAGCCTTTAGAATGAGATATGGGCATTATGAGTTTCTGGTGATGCCTTTTGGATTGGCTAATGCATTGGCTACATTTATGGTCCTTATGAATTGGGCTTTTCATTTATACCTAGAATAGTTTATAGTGGTCTTTAATGATGGCATACTAGTGTACTATAAGAATAACGAAGAGCATGATAAGCATTTGAGGTTTATGTTAACGAAGTTAAAGGAAAAATAGTTCTATGCCAAGTTTAGCAAGTGTGATCTTTGGCTTGATTTCTTTGTCATGTAATATTAGCCAATGAGGTAAAAGTAAACCCTAAAAATGTTGAAGCAATGATGAATTAGAATCCACCTAAGAATGCTATAGAAGTTAGAAGTTTCTTGGATTTGGTAGGATATTATAGGCACTTTGTGAAGGGTTTTTCCCTTATAGCATCTCCTTTAACCAAATTGCTGCAAAAGAATGCTAAGTTTAAGTGGAGTGAACTGTCAGGTGAGATTTGAGAAGCTGAAAGAGATGTACTCAAACTCCCATTCTCACATAACTAGAGTCTAGGAAAGACTATTTGATTTATAGTGTTGCATCTCACAATGGTCTTGGGTGTACATCAATACAAGAGGGTAAGGTAGTAGCTTATGCTTCAAGAAAGCTTAAGCCACATGAGAAGAACTATCCCACCCATGATTTGAAACTTGTAGCAATTGCGTTTGCCTTAAAGATCTAAAGACACTACCTTCATGGTGAGAAGTGTTTCATCTATATAGATCACAAAAGCCTAAAGTATTTGCCCATTTAGAAAGAGCTCAACTTAAGGCAAAGGCTACCAATAGAATTGCTTAAAGATTATGATTGTGTAATCAACTACCATCCTAGTAAGGTGCATATTATAGTTGATGCCTTATATGGAAAGTCTTTAGCAAGTGTGACTTTAATGAGATTTGTGTTTCATTTAGTTATATGTGCCATTTTAAAGGTAACATGAAAGATTATGCTATTATATTCTATTCGTGCGTAGCTTTAAGGGTGATGAATGTCTAACTAAGTGTCACACATGATGGAGCACCTGTAACTGAGATGACAGTGAAGCATAATTTATTCAAAAAGTGAGAGAAGCATAAGAGAAAGATGAGAAGCTATAGAATATGATAAGACTAATCCAAGAGGGGAAGCCAATTAAGTATGACATGAAGGATGGCCAATTGTTCTATTAGAGTAAATTGTGTGTGCTAGATGATGTTGAGTTGAAGAGGTTGATCTTGGATGAGGCCTATACCAATGATTATGCTATGCATCTAGGTAGTATAACCATGTACCAAAACCTAAAAGTTCATTATTAGTGATCAACTATAAAAAAGGATATAACAGAATATGTGACTAAGTGTTTGGCATGTCAACAAGTTAAAGCTAAACACCAAGTTCCTTTAGGTTTGCTATAAGCATTGGTAATACCTAAGTGGAAATGGGACATGATCACCATAGACATTGTGATTGGTCTTCCTAGACCTAAAAGAAGCATTATTCAGTATGGATAATAGTTGATAGATTGACTAAGTTGACTCATTTCTTGCTAGTAAGGATCGAAAACTCTTTAAAGCAGTTAGCTAAAATGTATGTGCAAGAGATAGTCAGGTTGCATAGAATGACTACCTTAATTATGTCTAATAGAGATTCGAGGTTTAGGAAGAAGTTGCATAAGTCTTTGGGTATGTAACACCTCCTACCCAATTCGTTATCGAAATGAATAAGAAATGTCACTTCCCGAAGGTCACCTATCTTAGTCCTACTCCACCCTATTTTTGTTTAACCTTGAAAGAGATAATGTTAATATTTATATATTATGAATTTAATGAAATTTTAGCAACACATCAGCTATTCGGGTGGAAACCCAAAAATTTGAACCTATAAAAGAATGCTTCTATAACTATCCCCAAACATCTCCACAGTCACTAGGTCCAGTTGACCCTCTAGTCACTCCCTTATGATATCATCATTGCATTAATATTTCAATATGTGAAATACACACACTAATCAAAGCAATAACTTAACATTCATAGATAAACATACATGTTAACGCAGCTCAAAATCTAACTGGCTATATAATTTAGTTAAAATATTTTAATACATCATACCATACAATTTAGCTCTAAGACCTTAATCCATCTCATATATGAGTATTATTATACTGACTCTTACACATATATGTTCTAATGGAATGTTCTCTTTGGAAGTCTCCTACTACATTGCCACATGAGGTGGTACTGCTATTTTCCATCTAACACCTACACATTGCAAGACCAACACACTGAATATACACTCAGTGGTGAATTTAACAAAATATGCATTATATAACACACACATCATGCAAGCTTGCAATATTATTTTTTTATGTATACCCCATTATCATATCACCATTCCTATGCAAGGACCTAGATTATTACATTATGTGCATACATCACTATCATGTTTTCAATCGTAGATAAATACTCAGATTATTAGATTATTTTATAGTCTCTTCCTTAAACTCTCACTCCTTGTCTACTCCTAGTTCAGAGCCATAAAGCACTTTTTTATTTATATACTTCTCTTCCCATCAAGTTTAGTCTCTAAGGTAGCTTTAACATGTTATTATTTTCATGTCTAACATGTGCCTTATATTATTAAATACATACCCATATGTGCTCATATCTTTAACTCATTACATTAAAGGGTTCATTATATGTTTGGATTCACTATGTTTTTCATCAATCTATTCCTTATTTTGCCTTTACTTTATCATATCCAATAGTAGGTATTAACTCCGTAGAACCTCCCAATACCGAATGGTAGGGATCAGCCCGATTGGACCTCCCAACAAGCGAGATAGCAGGGATTAACCCTAGTGGACCTCTTAATATCCCAAGACTTAGCTTCAATGGATAATAGGGATCAGCCTTGTAGACCTCTTAATATCCATAATAACACATGTAGTAAGGATCAGCCCTATAGACCTCTTAATATCCATAACAACACAGGTGGTAGGGATTAGCCCATATGGACATCCTAATACCCAAATCCAAGTGGGTAAGGATCAGTCCATGTGGACCTCCCAATACCCAAAGCATGTAGGCTTAATCAAAGTCTAATGGCTACACCCACCATACAATAGGCCAAAATCCTCATAAATTAAGCCCCTAGTAGCTGACAACCCTCTAGTTGATCCGTCGACCTACCCGGTAAGTGGTCTAGCTAATATGGGCCATCAATTCACATTTCTCTTTTCATCATTTATACTCACTTTCAATCTGTTCATATATCATTCACAATTTAGACTAACACTTTATTAATAGGTTATCATCATTTACATTCCATTTAAGTGGTCACACATTAGTGTCATAACCTAGATCAAACCTCATTTTGTATAAGTTATTCAATTCTCATTTGTTAGGTTAGATACTCCTTAATTATACTAGTGTAGGTGGTCATTATTATTTATTGGCATTACCTTTGCAATTTTGCTATTATTCACATTCATTATCTACTGGCATCTTATTAACCTGTATACATCTAGTGTCTCATCTCATACCATTATGCATTAAAGGATTATAGGTAATTAACACTATATGCTTAGCTTCCTATTTGGCCAATTGCCTTTTTCTCCACATAATCATTATCAGACTTAGGTCTCTAGATTAAGGTATACTTACCACATTAAGATAAGATTATTATTATGCATATTATTTAATTATAGTTTCTTCTACTTACCCCATTAATATAAGTTATTTACTCACCATCTCAATTCACCTCTCTTTGCATTTGTCTAATCAATACTTGTTCTTTCATTACTCTTATCAAGCACATATAAGTTTGCTTATCTCTTTCTTTCCTTACACCATATTTACATGACCCAATTACCCTAGTCATTTAACCATTACACCTTAGCAACCATACCCTTAAAGGTTCTTATTGGTCTCTTATTCCATTCATATTCATTACTAGCTAGTTAATTTACTTTTATACCTTACACATTTAATTTCACATGTGCATACACATCCACCTTAAACATACTCTTTGGCCATCATATAATAATACACACACTTTTACTTACTCATTAACTTCACACCTCAATCACATTCATTACTTAATTACCATTTCATTTATGCCATACACCTTTAATTATACTTACATTCACATATATAGTCTTTTATATACCTCTTGTATACTTTTTTATATACCTCTCAGCCATAAGGTCAAAAACACAAATACATGTAATTTCTTATTAGCTTCTCATTTTAACTATGCCTACCACTATCTCACTAATTCATTTACATTCCATAGATAACTTAGCTACACATACACACACGTCATTTGACCATAACTCAATCACATGTATGCACATTATCTCCTTCTTATTCCTTTATGCACTTATACTCATCATCATCTATACACTCCACACATTTGTTCACCAAGCTCCAAAAATAACATACATACCTAACGCCACACTTCTATACAGACATATTAACATATAAATGACATAACAATCAACACACAATGTATATGATGTTAAATTCACTTACAGTGGGCTCCAAAACATTCTAATTACACTTTAGGACCTTTGGTTTCCTCTTTCTCCAATAATATCACCATTACACAAAGTGACACTATTCACTATGTGTTGATTTCTCCCAAATTAGACCCTCTTTTACATTTCACTCACTAGAATCATGTTTAAAAGGTTATAAAGGTATGAATTAACATTTCAATTGGAGAAAATGGTGTAATATAAGGTGTAAAATGAAGAAATAAAGATAAGGGGAAACTGTAGGGGAGACATCAGCTATGGGAAGAAAAAAGGAGAAGATAAAGTAGTTTTGCTCCCATACACCTTTTATATTATAGTGGTGGATGGCCATGATCGCGCCTCATGGTGATCAATGACCCTGATTAATTCTACTTATATTTTTATCTTTAAAAATGCAAATTAAATTTTCCAAGCCTCTAAAATTATTTCTTTTAGTGCCAAAAATTCTCAAAACTCTTAATCAAGAAGTCCCTAAAATCTTGGGTCCAAATTCTGATAAAATATAAAATGACCTTAGAAAATTCTATTTCACCACCATTAGACTCATTGGAATTTTTGACCTTAAAGTCATCCTATTTTGGGTCAATCCGGGCACGTCCTGACCATTTTCTCGGTCCGATGCAACTTAAGCCACTATTCACTAGTTCTCAACATGAAATAATTTATTGGTTCTGCTAAAAGTTTTAATTATTTTATTTTCATCATTTTTAGCCCGTCAAAATTTTATATCTGGTGTTCCCCTTCAGCTGCCTCAATGGGACCTAGTTGGTCAAAGAGCACTATTTATCGTACCAAGGTTCATAGGTATTATAGGGTAGAAGGCTAAACTTTAATATGGCTTTCCATCCATAGACAGATGACCAGTTGGAACAAAGTCATTCTAGTACTATATGAAACCCTATGAGTTTGTTGCCTTAGTTATGTGAGTGATGTGACGTGATATAATATATTCAGATGCTTAAGGACATGTTAAAGAGTTATATTATTGAGTTTGAGGTTAGTAGGGATATATATTTATTACAAATGGAATTTTCTTACAATAATAGCTATCAAGTGAATATGAAGATAGCTCCTTATAAGGCACTTTATAGCAGAAAGTGCAAAATGCCTATGTGTTAGATTGAGTTAAGTGAAGACAAGGTGTTAGGATTGGATTTTATTCAACAGTCTGAGTAGATATTGAAGGTGACTAAGGACAATTTGAAGATTACTTTAGATAGGTAAAAGTCCTATACAAACTTAAAGAGAAAGGATATTGAGTAAAAGGCTAGGGATAAGGTGTCCTTGAAAGTATCACCTTGGAAGAAAGTTCTTCAGTTTGGTAGGGAAAGGAAGCTTAGTCCTAAGTTTATCAATCCATATGAAGTCATTGAATATGTGGGGCTGATAGCTTATAAGCTAGCTTTGCCTCTTGAGTTGAATAAGATCCACAATGTGTTTCATGTATCGATGTTGAGAAGGTACCGATCGAATTTGTCTCATGTGATTTTAGTAGAGTTTAAAGAGTTGCAACCAAAATTGACTTATAAGGAAGAACCTATCAAGATCTTAGCTAATGAGACAAAAAAGTTGAGGAACAAGTAGATTTAATTAGTAAAGGTAATATGAAGGAATAACAATATTGAATAAGCCACTTGGGAATGAGAAGATGTATCATTCAAAATTTTGATTTTATGAATAGTAATTATTGGGGCATAAAGAGTGTTTCCCAAGTAACTAAGTCACTCAAAGGTAGCCAAAGGGTAGTACTAGTCATAAAAATATAATGGGTAAAAGAATGATTAAAACAAATTTATTTGCACTAACCAGTAAACCAATAAAATTTTTCATGCCGATATCTAATGAATAGTAACCTAAGTTTACATTGAGTTATAAAATGGTCAGGATGTGCCCGAACTAACCCAAAAAGTCAAAAATTCTAAATAGTTCAATGGTGATGGAATAAGAATTTTCTGACATCAATTGATATTTAATCAAAATTTCTTGAATACATGGTTGAATAGTTAACCTTGTTCCCATTAGAATTTTAGCTCGAGATTTAAAGGTTCCTTAATTGGGAATTCTTGTAAATTTTGACACTAAAAGGAGTACTTTTGGAAGCTTCTAACATTAAAATCATATTTTTGAAGCTTAAAATGTAAATAGGATTAATACAAACTATCAAATTGCAACGTGCCTAAATCGTGGCCATCCAAGCTCTTAATATAAATAATGCAAGTGTGTGTGTGTGTACACGATCACAAATCACCATCTTCCTCCTTAAAACCCCAAAAAGCCAATAACACCCTTGGTTTCTCTCTCCTCCCCTATTTTTCTTCATTTCTCCCTCAATTCTCCACCAAATCTAACACCTCTTACACCAAAATTAACCCTTAAAAGCTAAATTTGAGGTTAATTTTGCATAAAAGGCCATTTGGAGGTAAAGAAAAACATTTGAAGTTTTAGGGTTTTGAAACCCTAAATTGAGGTAACCTCTAAATGAAGCCCTAGCATTTTATAGGTAACAAGAGGTGCTCTAGATCATTATTCTCATTTTATTTTTGAAATTAGAGGTGCATAGATTTTTCTATAAATTTTTTTAATTAATTATCTGTTATGGAATTTAGAGAACATGGAGGATAGCAAGAGCAAGGGCAAAAAGAAGCTGTAGGATCATATTTAGGATGTCAAATAACCTCTCTATAAGTGTATTCAATAAAATATGTGCTTGGATGTGTAATTTGCATGAATTCCATAATAGGTGTCATTTAGGGTTTAATTGATTTTAGGGGTTAGAATAACCTTAAATTGACTTTAGGGGTATGTTTGGATTTGTTATATCTTAATGAAGTAAAATGAAAGAAAAATAGATTGAAAAGGGGCTAAACATGGAAGATGGAAAAATGTACATGTATGGAAATTTAGGGACATAGTGGGAATTTATGGATTTGTTGTGTAATTGACATAATTAAGGTCTAATGAGCTTAAATGCATTGATAGATTGTGCATTGATGTATGTGTGTACACTTAAGAATGTGGCATGAGATATATGAATGTTACAAAATGAATGAATATGTAATACATAACGTCTATTATGTGTAGTCATATGTACGCCACTATAATGCATAAGGTAATGTACATTGATTTTGTTGATAACTTATTGATGAAAGAAATGGCTTAACAAATGGTAATGTGATATAGGAGAGAATGTGTGATAAGAAATTAAGAATGGTATGATGAATGAATGGCATAAAGTGACTAATTAATGTGGCAAAGTATGATGACGAATAATAAATATAAATATGATAGGTACTATGAAATTGTGACTGGAAATGATATGAGAAAAATGCATACGAGAGATGTAAATCGTATGTGGCAAGAATGATGAATAGCCTATATATATTAGACAACCTACTGGATAGGTTAACTTGTCAACTAGGGAATGTAGCAGCTGCTAAGACACTTTGGCATCATTGATATAATGATATTGATATTTGATTATATTTTATTATATAATGTAGATGCAGCTGCTGGGAGGTTCGATAAAACCACTGCACATAACCTAAAGTGGGTGTAGCCACCAAGAGGTTCAATGGGACCATTGTACACATATATCTTGATTATGTCCATGATATTGATTATAATATGGGTGCAACCATCAGGAGGTCCAATAGAACCATCGCACAACCTAAAATAGGTACAGGCGCCAAAAGGTTTAACAAAACCACTGCACACCATAGTGATGTGACATGCTAGTGCAATAACTGTGAGATCCAAAATATGAGCCATTACACATCATGATCCTGATATCCAATACTTAGATATGTGTCTGTCAGATATGGGCTAGTAACATGGAAAAAGGCAATAAGTGATATAAGAAATAATGAAATAATCAATTTATCTTCCGAGTGCATATAAAGCTAAATAAACTAATTTATGACCATGGCTTAGATAAGTTAAAGAATTTAAATAACAATTTTGACATTGATATAATAAGTTAATTAATAAATGAATACAAAACCTAATAATGATGAATGAATATGGAAACCAATTACAGATATAAATAATGGATCATGAGATATAAATGACATAAAATGGACAATAACATGTAACAATATTAGAATGACATAACATAACTGGTTGGGCACCACTATGGGATAGGTAAAATAACCTGAGTATTATATAACATATTTTATTGTGGATTTATGTACCTAGTATGAATGTATATATGTGTGAGCATATTTTATCAAATACACCACTGAGCTTTATGCTTAGCGTATCGTGTTTTTTTATGCATAGGTAGTGGATAGATCCAGCTTCGATCCAGCCTCAAAGTAGCAATGCAGTGCAGACAACCTTCCATCTTTGTATATTTTTGTATATCTTTAGTGTGATATAAATAAGACTAGTTGGCACTCATATGTACATAAATAGGTTATGGGTCCAACGTAATCATGTGTATGTATAGCTTATAGAAGTACATAATTCATGTAAATTAAATAGATAGATAATAGTGGTGTGAATTCAATATGTGATGTGTGCTTGATCCACTGTGACATTGAAATTATGATGTATGTTGTGATTATGGTGTGACTGAAGTCACTATGTGTTGATTTTTGACATTAGAGTGTCCGAAGGACATAGTTAGCTTAGTTTGAAGTTATGAATGTTATAGAAGTGTTAATTTCTATTGGTTTATTTTGGGATATGACACCGAGCAACCTTTATGCTGCAAAATTTTATCAAAATGGAATGGTAATACCTTATATGTTTGCTCACTCCCCATCTAGTTTAATGGTACGTAGGCCTAAGATGCTCACCATACCTCCATAGTGATAACATGGTTTTGATAAGAAAATGGTACAGCTAAGTGAAACTAGTTAATGTGTCACCTCTTATTCAGATTAGCAACAGTTTGGGTAAGAGGTGTCATAATGTACCATCTCTTATTCAGATCTCGCTACTGGGTCAAGTGAGGGGTGTCACATTAGGTGGTATTACAGCTCAATTTAGGTGTTCCTAGGCTACATATGAGTGACATAGGATTCATACATGTGTTTATCACATGGCACTGCACAATTTAAGGCTAATACCTATTTGTTGATATAGATTAAAGATGGGCGAACAAAGATAAACCGCTAATGCTGAGGAGGTAGAAAGCCATACCCGCACAACAATTTAAGAGCCAATGAGCTTAGAGGCACTTATACCCAATGATGCAGCACAACCTGCACATGCATAGTTAGCACAAGTATAACTAATGCTAATACAGCAGATGGTTGAGGTATTCAGACAAGTTGCTGTAGTTGTTACCCTTTCTCCACCACCACCATAACAACCCCCAGTACCATAAGCCCTCCAGAAAACATGCCTAGAACGTGTAAAGAAAATGGGGGCATTTGACTTTTTAGGCATTGATAGAGATGACTCTACCACAGTAAAATACTGGCTCGAGAGAATTCAATGAATATTAGACCAACTAAAGTGTACACTTGAAGAAAACCTGATTTGTGCCATATCCTTGCCGTAGGAATAAAGATATCATTGGTGGAGGATAGTTGTAGAAAGGAAACCTCGAGCAGACTTAACTTGGGAGTTCTTTCTCCAAGAGTTCAAGAAAAAGTACATCATAGAGGGCTACCTAGAGAAAAAAAGAGAGTAGTTCTTGGACTTAAAATAGAAAGCCAGACTAGTGTCAGAATATGCAAAGGAGTTTGCCAAACTTAGTAGCTACACAACAAAAATTATGCCCATAAAGGAAGAGAGATGCAGGAGGTTCAAAAAGGGCCTCAATACTGACATCTGACTGTAGGTGGTAGTGAACAAGATTCAAGAATTCTCCTCACTAGTTGCTATGGCTTACATTGTGGAGGACATAATGAAGGAAAGAAGAGAAAACTCTTAGCAAAAGAGATCCTTTATAGTAGGCCATGCCAACTCCACACCAGAAAATAGTAAAAAGCAAAAGGGAGTCTCTAGTGCACAATCACCATAAAGGTCAGCCCTAACTTAAAGATCAAGACCAACTAGGCAATTTAGGCCCTAGCAGCAGTAAAGGCTAGTAGCGAGTGCTCTAGTTTCCATAGCTAGTAGTGCATTCCCTATGTGTGGCATGTGTGGTAAAAGACACAGGGGTATTTGTTAAAGATCTATTCTAAAAGCTTGTTATAAGTGTGGTTCCAGGGACCACTATTAGAAAGATTGCCCATTGAGATTGGATGCTAAAGACTCTACTTGACTCTAGGCCTCATCACCAATACTAGCTAGGAGTCAAAAAGAAAGCAAGGAAGACAAAGTCAAGACCAACTAGAAGCCTCGAACAAAGGTAAGCTAGAGGACACAAGCTAGAGCACCAACTCGCTAGTATGCTATCTGAGCTCGAGAGGGGATAGACTCTTCAGATGTTATTATAGGTATATTTTACTTCTTTGACTCATCTATTTTGGCACTAGTTAACCCAGGGGTCCACACACTCTTATGTTTGCACCATAGTAGCATAAGATAGAGGCCTATAATTAAAACTTGTGATATAGAAATTATGGTTCGTAAACTTATAAGGAAAAACATGATAGTGAACTAAGTATATAAGGATTGTCTTTTAGCTATCCGAGGACAAATTTTTCTCACCAATTCAATTAAATTGTCTTTCAATGAATTTGATGTTAAACTAGGTATAGACTAGTTATCTAGGCATAATGTAATAGTGGATTGTCAACAAAAGAGGCTCACACTCTAGATAGTAGATAAAGAGGAAATCACAGTAGTAGGTGAAAGAATAGACTTTTGTTTTAAAGTAATCTCTGAAGTGATAGTAAGAAGACTAATTTGGAAGGGTTGCTAAGCCTATCTGGCACATGTAGTTGATACTAAATAGATAGGACCCAATTTTAGTCATATATCAGTGATAGCAGAATTTCCTGATGTCTTTCCAAATAAACTGTTCGGGCTACCACTTCATTGTGATAAAGAGTTTGCCATTGAGGTGTACCCAAGCATAGTATCGATATCAATAGCCACTTATAAAATGGCACCTACAGAGCTAAAAAAAATCGAAAGTACAATTGCAAGAGCTATTAGATAAAGGGTTCATCAGACCTAGCCTTTCACCCTGGGGAACACTAGTGTTATTTATAAAGAACTAAGATGGTTCACTACAGTTGTGTACAAACAACAGACAACTCAATAAACTGACCATCAAGAATAAATATCTATTGCCTAGAATT
>CANXYI012224265.1:0-12588 GCA_948208565.1 Hura crepitans | reverse complement strand
CATGTCATTCATCAACTAACATATACGTATGCATATTGAGTAAATATTTATATTATTTAATTATCATATCTTACAACATTCTTATATAAAACTTCTAGTTATATACAAATATTCCAAATCTAGTGTGTGTGTGTGTGTGTGTATATATATGTCTTACAAGACATTTACACATTAGTACATACAAGTATGCTCCATCACACATGGATGCTTATGGTGGACTCCTCTTACTTATGCATTTATCTTGTGAGCTCTAACTATTACTGGGACTCGATTTACTGCTTTGCTTAACCCAAACCATAACCTACACATTAGCAAAAGCCAATGTGCTGAGCAAAATGCTCAGTAGTGTATTCTAATACTACGAATTATGCTTTTATATCCTTTAGAATTAAATTTGACGACTCTAATATAGTGTTACATCTAGCTTTTTTAGGTTGACTTCTATCTTGTTCATATGACTACAGTTGACATTTTATAGTAGATTTTGTGTAATGCCTGAGAATCCCGGTCTCATGAATAGTACTTTTTGAGGAGTGAATGATGTCTTTCGAGTAATCAAGACATATTGATGCGGCCGAGGGGGAGTACTAGTCATAGAATTGAGATGGGCAAAATAATTATGAAAATAAAGGAATTAGCACCAGCCACTGAATCAATAAAATTTTCATGTTAAGAACTAGAGAATAGTGACTTAAGATTGCATTGAGTTGAAAAATGGTCGGGATGTGCTCGGACTGACTTGAAAATGGCATGACTTGTAGGTCAAAAATTCCAATGAGTCGAGTAGTGGTGAAATCATAATTTTTTAAGGTCGATTATTATTTTATCTAGATTTTTTTAAATACATGAGTGAATAGTTAATCGGGTATCCCTTGGCTTTTGGATATGAGATTTTAGAAGTCCCTTAATTAGGAATTTTTATAATTTCTAGCATTAAAAGAAATAGTTTTGGAGGCCTTGAACATTTAATTTACATTTTTGAAGCTTAAAAATTTAATAGGATTAATCTGGATCATCGGATTACCACGTGGCATGATCTGGACTGCCTAACCTCTTTATATAAAAAGGAGAGGCTACAAATGTACCAAGTGTGTGAGAGCTTCATCTTCCTCCCCCAAATTCCTCATAGGCCGATGTTATTCCCATACATCCCTCCCTTTATTTTTTCTTCATTTCAAACCTAAATCTAAGTGATTTTCATAAGGTGATCCCCCTTTCTAGCCTTCTACAATCTCATGAATACGATTATACTAAGAAAAAGCTAAGGGATTGCTTATTTTGAGAGGTTTTGCATCTTGGTAAATAGTGACCCTTTTGTGTGTAAGTGGTTTTCTTTAAGCTTTTATATTTCTATTAGGTAGTATTTGAGGTGTAGATGATAGATATGTAATAAGATTTTAGTTTAGATATATGTGAAATTTTTTTATGAATTTTTTAAGCCTAAAATCTAATATGTTTGTAGATAAAAAGAGAGAATTGGTGGAAAGAGAAAGAGACAAGGCTTAAGAGGTGTAATTGGAGTGCTCTAGAGCCTGTTGTAAGTGAATTTAATGAAAAATGTGTTGTATATTGTTAGCTTGCAATTTTAAGTATAGGTGTGTACATATGGAAATGGTGAAAAATATGTATGTGTGAGATGAGTGAATGAATATAAGCATGAATGCATGAAGAAAGAGTGGAAAAATAAGGTGTAATTATGTAATTGTAGAATGGCCAAATGGTATGGCCTTGGTGTACATGTGTGTGTATGTGTGCTTAAGTGCATGTGATATGCCATTGAGTGGATTATTTACATATGAACATGATCAGTATGAAAAACAGAGATGAATTAAGGTGTGTGTGCATTTAGGCATAATGGTTAAATGACATACATGGAGATCTCATAATGTGTTTACCTGAGCTAAGGTGAGATGTAATGCAAGAATAGGTATAAATGGGTGTGGTAACTATAAATGGGACAAAGAAATATGGATGACCAAGAATATGTGCAATGTATAATGGGATAAGGAAACAATGTCATGAATACTTGACCTATTCCTGTGTGATGAAGCATGCAATTATGATGATGTACATGTCACATACTTACTGGATTCCTGAAGAATTCTGATAAATGGTGCACTTTCTATCAGGTCGCCCATCCTTAAATTACCTCAGAGTTCATTCATTTAACACTTATAAAAAATGCAATTATTCTTTGTATTTGATTTAATCTATTAATCTATCTTTAAGGTATTTATATCTAAGGTGGAATGGATTTATAACATCCATTGGTAGGTCATTTTACTTAATATAAAAATTTTGGTAGCACATCGGTTGTCTGGGTAACATCTTAAAAATTTTCCACCTGTAGAAAATCTATTCAACATCTATATTTTCAAGCCTATCAATTTTGGACCTTTTGGATCCTCTAGCTATCATCATTACATAGGCGTCAAGCCCAACATTTAAAACCATAATAAAATGCCAATCATCTAAGTCTCACATAAATGAATTATTTAAATCACAAAGGCTTGTTTACACACACTTTAATTTACTTCGATTGACAAAACATTAGCAGCTTTTAAGCATGCTGGACACATAACCTATAACTATTACATGAATGCCACTATATACAATAAAATTAAAATTAAATAAAATTAGAACCCCTGTTGTCTCTGTTGCTACATTACACGTACTTCGAGGCTTGTATAATACCCTTACTTACCTATGCACCAAGACACTGATACACTGAGTATGAAACTCAGTAGTGAATTTAATCAATTAATAACATGTCTCGCATATTGTACACAAATAATTTCATACATCAAATTATAGAATCCATGCATACTAAAGTCATTCAGTCATACAATATTCATTGCAATTAAATATATTATATTACTTCCTCAAGCAATGGGTGTATATTTTTCCCTAGCTAAAAGGTTTATTGAAGTCAATATGTGAATTCAATTAAGGCATTTCAATTAATTTACATCACAATTCTTTCATTTTATAGCCCACTAGGTATGTAGCATTTACTTGGACTTATTACTTAGACTTAAGTATAATTTTTCATTCTATATTTACGTAATTTTATTTCATTTTATTTAAGTCATTACGTCACTCTCATCAAGTAATTCATGTAATTATTCAATGGATTAATTTACCTCAAAGATACTATTTAAATTATTAAATAGGCCCAACTAGATAGACGACACTTAAATACATTAGACCTAGAGGGAACTAAGACTATTGAGTGATCCACATTCTGGACCCTGACTACTGTATCGGCCTGATAAACCATAAGGATCAGTCTGTAGACCTCTCAAGTTAAATACATCAATACACTACATAGAGATAAGTCCGTAGATCTCCTAAGTCAAATACATCAATACACTATATAAGGATCAGTCCATAGACCTCTCGAGTCACATATCAACCTCAGTTATTCAGTTTGGTTTACCTAATAGACTAGTGAAGTGGCCCCTCTAGGACCTGTGCCGCTGCACCAACATAATCTGATAATGGTGCCAAGTGTGCAAATAACATAATGGTCTACCTAGCAGACTAGTACAGTGGCACTATAATGGACCTCAACCGCTGTATGAGCCCTACCTAAAAATTAGACAGTGTAACAGTTGTTAATCCCTAAGTTGACCGGCCAATCCATCCAGTGGGTATCTAACTAATGGCCTATTTAACCTTATTTTATGTTCCTTTTTTTACTAATCATTATCTTATAATATTCGTAGGTCAATGACAGATAATTTTTGGCCCTATAGGACAGTTTCGGGTTCTTTTTCAATAATATTTTTAGGCACTATCATAACCAAAATTTAATTCATAAAGTCCCTAGTTTTGTTTCACATTGATTTGCCATTTAATAACCATTTTTTGTCTATGTTAATTATTGGTTTAGGTAATGGTCATTTTAGGCCAATTACAAGTCACTTTTTGAGTTTTCATCATTGTCATAGGGCTCGTAGCTTTTGATGTTTCTATCACATTGATAAGCCCATAGCCATTTCATTCTAGGCATTTTTTTATGCCTTATTCCATGCTAACAATTAGCCCTTATAGGCTTAAATACATGCCAATTCCATACTAGCCCATTCCACTTTTAAAAAATAATTTCATTTCCTTTTTCAATTCAAGTACATAAAAATTCACAACTTAAGAATCATTTTGTATATTTATAAAAGTATTTCTTTGCCCAAGTTGTCTATCTTCTTTTTAGGATATTTTCTGAACATTCACTAGCTATTTATTTAAACCATTATTTCTTCATTCATTAGGTAATCTTGTGTATGCCACCTTATTCTTATATATAGGGTTTATCTTGTCACTCTATTTGTATAGGCATAATGCTATTCCAATCATGTTACTTTTATCATTTGATTTTAGCCATATCATGCACCCTCTATTTATATTCACACTGATTACCCGAAACACACATTTTCCATAGGTTGTTACAAGGTCATGTTATGAATTACTAAGCTAACATATGAGCTCAAGTAATGAAGAAAAACATACACTGCAACTAATGTCCTCACACATTTCGGCTATGGCTATATCCTACACAACACGCGCTTTATTTCATTATTTTACCATTTAAGCACATTTGTTATGCTATTTAATAGCCACTATCATCTTTATATGGTATGTATATATATATCCTTATACCCATGTTTCCCCTAAATGCCTCTTAACCTATTTTTATAAAGATATTATGAATGCTTTTGTTCATAAGCCATTACATACCAATATTATTTTACATATACACGTCTTAGGTGTCTAGTTATTATGTATTTATCAAGGCACTCCACCTACTTCATGGCAATATAGATATAGCATCCCACATAACCTATTTTAATCTACTGCCACATGCCTAAATTATGTATGATCAAGGCATGTTTGCTGTGCCTTACCTCAAGCCACACTAGTTCCTCTTTTTTTTCACACTTATGTACTTTTCGATGTAGTGATAAATTTGCTCTACACAAACCTATTTCTAGCAGTTATCTATATTAATTAACACACACATGCCACAGAAGTCATAGCAATTTAGTACACAAATTGATGCATTACCATGCCTTCAATGCCAGCCTAATTCATCCCATTAATCTCCATGCTAAACCTCACTTACACACCTACAATGCACATGCTAGCACCAACCATACCACCATGTAAAATTAACTTACACTACCTTATTCATGTCATAAAATTCAGGTGCAAGAAACACACACACACCTATGAACATGACAGTAATGAAATCAATCCCCCAACTGCATGAATTCCAGACTTATCAACCTAAGACATGATATACACTCACACTTACAAACATAACAATTCCAGCCCCCCTTTTCTCTAGTGAACCCACATGTTGTATCCAACTTTCTTGCACTCCCAAGCATGACTATCATGTGACAAACCCAGCTAGGATCCTTGTATCAACCATGAATTTTAAAACTAACACCAATACATGCACACATAATCAGTCGTTGTCATCATTTAAGAAGTTCAAGTCATAGGCATATCAATCTCATACAATCCCTCATAAGAATAGTTTTTTGGTACCTCAACTAAGCTTATTATTTCAAACCCTATGAACCCAAGCCATAAAATGAAAACTAAAAGAAAATGAAGGGGGTAAGGCATGCTAATAATACAATTAAATTCATAACCTTGGTTAACCCCCATAGTTCCTCTTTTTTCCTATACCTTGCTTACCCTTGTCTTTGGATCGACCTCTACCCCCTCAGAAATTTTTTTAAAACATAATAAGCCTTAGAGGGGAAAAGAGTACTAAATTCTATACAAAAAGGAAAACATGGGAAATCACTCACCTAACTCTATGCCTTATGCCACCTTTATGCCTCTAAGAAGAAAAAGAATCTCCTTAGCACTCAACATAAATTTTAGTCCCTAAAACTTCTTAAATCAATGGTTGCCTCATGTTGGAGCTCTGGGGTGAAATTAAGATTGCAAAAAACTAGAGTATGGTGTGTCTAAAGTGAAGCTTTTCTAGCTGAAGGGAAAAACATGGACAACATTATGAAGGGAAAATGAAATAAGAAAATAGGGTGGGTAAAGGAAATGGGTGGCCATGTGTCCTCAAATGGCCTTGGCCATGTGGTCCATCTGGTAAGGGAGTGTTAGGATGCCTTGGGTCATGACACATAGCCTACAAGCGACCCACAACTCGATTTTTTTGAATATAGGGATTGCCAACTTTGGGGAATTTTTAAAAATCACACGATCTTCAAAAAAATGCACCATTTGTTCCAAAAATCCTCATTTGATCCCAATTTCATGCTCACAAATTTCATGACAAAATTCCATCAAGAAGTAGGCGAACTAATTTATTGGCGTTTTATGATAATTCGGTTTGTGGCAGAACTTTGGGAATTTTTATACGGCCACTCGAACCTCTAACAATTGTCATGTTTGTTTCTAAAATGCTTAAATACCTTTAATTAGAGGCACATCAAGTTTTATGGCCTAATTTCTTTGAAAATTAGGCTGGCGCAACTTCGAGGAAATTACAGTTCTGTCAAAATCTCGAAAAAATTCCAAACAACCTCAGAAAATCAAAATTCCTTCTCTATTGGCTTTGTTAAAATTTTTTACCTTTATGGTATGATATTTTGACGTTCATATGGCTCATCCCAGGTCATTCTTAGTCCGACTCGATCTGTGCCCATGGCCTGAAATAATTTATTAGTTTTGCTAAATTTTTAATTGAGGCCATTTTCACCTTTTTTTGAGCCCTTGAATTTTATTAGGTAGCGTGTCTTGCTTTGAGATTCGTGCCAATAATCAGCCCACCAAGTGCCCTTTTCGGATCTCGGGGCACTGTTCCTGATGTCTCGGTGCATGGGCATTATAGTACAAGACCTAGTATTATAAGGCAAATGTATGAGCATGGTTGTTCAAGGAATAATAGAATGAGATATTAGATAATGACACCTTAAGATGTTATAAATAATGGCTTAATCGATATATATGTATATAACTTTGTGTGTCATGACATGAATGGTAAAGTATGAAATGGAAATAAAGAAATGACTAAATTAAGTAAACAAGGAAGAATAATCAAGATTGGTCTATATTAGATAGACCACTTACTTGATAGGTTGACAGGTTAACTAAGGAGTTAGCAGCTACTAGTGGCTTTGGTCCTTAAGAATTATTGCCTAATATTATTGTATGACGGCTGTAGCCACCGAGGTTTTAGATGTGAACCCTGCACGCTTTGGATATTAGGAGGTCTATTAAGGCTGATTCCTACTATCTACTCATTTCTGGGTATTAGGAGGTCTATTAAGGCTGATCCCTACTATCCACTTGTTTTAGGGTATTGGGAGGTTCACTCGAGCTGATCCCTACTATGATGCTGTGGGAGGTCGAAGAGGACTATCCCTGCCATTCTAGTATTAGGAGGTTCCTAAGAACTGATCCCTGCTATCAGATAACTTATGGTTGGTGCAACTATCGAGGTCCATAATATGGGCCACTGCATAAGTCGGATCCCATTATCTAGTGTTAAAAGCTTTGTCTTTCAAGTATAGGCCATAAGAGTAAATCAAACACAGTAATCTAACATGCAACTATATGTTTATTATGTAATATAAGTGAAATTAAAGTAAGAAAGGCATGAATAAATTAACTTAACTATGATTTATAACATGGTAACTTAGATTTAACATGGCTACGAGGTAAGTTAAGTATGCAACAGGTAAGCTAAAATAATGGCAAGATAGTTTTGTGTGAGTGACATACTTGCATAATGCATGATGCATATGAATTCGATACAATGCATACTTCATTAAATTCACCATCGAGTGTATACTTAGTGTGTTGGTTTCCCAATATGCAAGTAGGAGATAGTAACTTACAGTCCAGCCTCAGCAAGCAGAGTAGTAGCTAGTCTTCTCATTGGGTATAGTTTTGGTTCCTTTTATAGTTAATATTGTGTAGAGGTGCTTATGTATAGAGGCTCTAGGTCTGATTATATAAACTTAATATATATGGCTTGTAAATATTAAAATAGGTTACATTATGGATGTAATGGGAATATGTGATTTACATATTGTATGCTTGACTTTAAGAATGTGATAATTGTGTGATGATGATGATATGAGTATACTAGGGCACTAGGAGGGTCCAATGTGATGAGATGTGATTAGGAACAATTATAAAAGTGTTCTTTTATAGGTTTAAATTTTTTGTTTTTCACTCGGATAATCATTATGCTGCTAGATTTTTTTTTGAAACTTGACTTAAGATAAACTTGAATGCATGATATTAAGAGATAATGCACATAAATAATAAAAGGGTTCTGAAAAGGTAATGAGATAGCAATATGATATCTCTTATTTAGATCTGGTGGTGGATCAAATAAGGGGTGTCACATTAGGTTGTATCAGAGCAAGTTTAGGTATTCTTAGGTGTAGGATACATGAGTGCCATATGATTAGGGTTGTTTGTGTCAAGTAAAGCTACACTGCTTAAGGTTGATAATTTTTTCTTTTGTAGTAAATCAAGATGCACGAGCATACCCCACTAAGATAAGGGAAAGAGGTGGCTAGTCATGCACCAACAACTATACATGAGCTTGCAAGTTTAGCAACCCTAGTGCTGAGCAATGCAGCATGTCCAGCATAGGCACAAGTTCCACTAGCATTGCTAAAGTAGATTATTGACTTGCTGAGATAGACTATTGCTATAGTTGCTCCACCACCACATCACCACCACTACCACCACCACCACTAGCTCCAGTGTAGGCTCCATAACCTATGGAACTATAGATGACTTATATAGAAAGGGTTAAAAAGATAGGGGTGCTAGACTTTGCAAGAATAATATAATATGATACAGCTTGGGTGGAGTATTAGCTGGAGCGTATAGTTAGAATTTTGTAGCAGTTACAGTGCACCCTGAAGGAGAACTTGATATGTGCTACCTCTCTCCTATAAGAGGAAACGTTCCACTAGTGAGAAACCACAGTAAAACGGAAAGCCATAACAGATGTGACTTGGGAATTTTTCCTCTAGGAGTTTAAAAAGAGATATATTTCAGAGACATACTTGGATAAGAAAAGAGCATGAATTCTTAGACTTGAAATAAGGATAAAGGTCCATATTTGAGTATGAGAAGAACTTTGCTTGATAGAGTAGATATGTAGAGGAGTTTTTTCCTACTGAAGAGGAGCGATGTAAGAGGTTTAAAAAAGGCTTCAATATTAAGATCAGGATGTAGATTGCTACATCAAAGATTAGGGAATTTTCCTCTTTGGAATCCTAGAAGTAGAGCTAGACATAGAGAACAAGCCAAGGATCTCAGTCCAGGCCCAAGTGTAATGCCTGAAAAATCCCGATGTTATGAATAATACTTCCCAGGATGTGAATAGTACTTTTCTGAGGTTGGAAGTATTAATCCTACTGAATGGAAGTATTGATCATAACATAATTTTGGATGAATTTGAAATAAAAAAAAGTTATTAAGGTGGTTAAAAATGTCAATTAATTTTTAAGGCAATGTGACATGAATAGTGACCTAGTTTTAGTAGAATCGTAAAAACATTTTAAAGTTGCTCAGAAAATTTTAAGATTAGTACAACCTGATACTCAAATATTCCAAATAGTTCTTTGGCACTGGAATTGGAATTTTTGGAGTTCAAAAAGTATTTTTACTAAATGAGAAAAAATAAAATAATGGCATTTTATTCAATTTTTCTTAGTTTTTGAGCTCCAATTTTTATAGGGTTATAGGGTATAAGGTTAATTGAGATTAATTGAGGATAATTGGAGTGAAAATAAGAGAGAAAAAGTTGAAAGACTTAACTAGAAATTTTCCTACACTATAAAAAGGTTCAAAGACACTTATTTTGGTCAATAAGTGAATAGTTTCTCCTTCCCCTTCTCCCTTATTTTGCCATCACATTCCTCTTCCCATGGAAGTGTGGATTTCTTTCTTTCAATCCCTTGGATCTCACCAATCCTTCACATCTAAATGAAACTACCAAGCTTCCATGACTCCTAGATGCTAGTAGAAGTGGAAAATTTTGAAAAAATAGAAAGAATTGCTCGAATTTAAGTCTCGATAAATAGTGACCATTTTTTGTTCGGGTAAGTTTTTTCGAGTTATGATATTTTCCCATGTTCTATAGGTGCCCGAGAGTCTATCTATGTAGTCAGATTTAATTTTTGAATCGTATTTGATTATTCGAATTTTACAAAATTGAATTTGTAATTGGCAGTTGACTAGGGCAAAAATTGAAAGGATAAGGAAAAGGTGAAGGCATAAGCATGATTGTAATGAGCTGTTGACCTCATTGTAAGTGAAATTTCAAAGATTTAATGTGTATATTTATGTGTGTGCATTTATGAGTGTGTGTACATAAATATGGAAATGGTGGAATTTAGTGTAATTAATGCTTTTATGAGTTTTAATATTGTTTGGTTATTTTATTAAGTGAGAATAAATGTTCAAAATGATGCAAAAATGAATGGCATGTGTGTGTGTGTGTTGATGGCCAAAATTGACCTTATGAATGGAGTGTATGAGCTGTTAAGGTTAATGTGCTTAAATTATCCTAAATGAACATTTATGTTTTGTAATAGTTTTGGTGGGACAAATGCTATGTGTGTGGTGTAGTATGTGCTTTGAATTAAGTGATAGTGGACTTGAGATTGGAATGGCCGAATGGCTATGGGTATGAAGTGCATGTTTATGATGTATTATAGTATGTGTAGCATATATGTATAAATGCCATCATGTTGCCAATTAGTTGATGAATCAATGTATAAAATTGCTAAATGAGTATTTTCAGGTGTATTTACATGGTATGGCTGAATGGCCTATGAGTTTAAGTTTAGAAATGCGGTTGGTCTATGCATGCCTAATATGTTGAAATTTATATGTGGGTGATATGTATGAGGCAATATGGCCGAAATGTGCATTTAACGATTCGAAAATCTAACTCTCATGAATAGTACTTCCCGAGACCCGAGTCGCACTAAGCATACCAATGGGAAATAATAATTACAAGATAATTTTGGGCAAAGTTTGAAGCCAATCTGAAATTGTTCGGATGGTTAAAAATGCTAATTAAGATTTTATAGCAGTGTCCTATGAATAGTATCGCAGGCAAAACTGAACCATAAAATAAATAAAAAGTTACTCAAAATAATCCTAAAATATTTTGACCTGATACTTAAATATTCTGAATAGTCCAATGGCTTTAGAATCAGAATTTTTTGAGTTCGGGAACTATTTTTACCCAATTTTTGGGATAGAAAATAGATTAATTTTTTGGGTTATTATCAGAATTTGAGCACGAGATTTTGAGAGGATTTAGGGCTTAAATTTATGGAATTTTAGGGATAAGAATGGAGAAAAACTAATTTTTCTATTGATTATAATAATTTTTTGAAGTAAAGAAAAACATTATTTTTGAAAAGTATATAAAGGGCATTTTTCTTCTCCTCCCTATGTACACAACACCACCATCCTCTACCTTAAAGCTCCAAATTTTCACCCCAGTCACCCTCTCACTTTCTCTTGCTAATTTCTCTCTCTTTAGAGGGACACACCGTGCGAGTTTACACCTGAAAAGATGAGCATTCCGAGATGAGTCCGTGGACACCAAAATCATTTGGAACAGTAGAGTATTTCGGGAGAAAAATTAAAAAGAAAATCGTGGTGAATAGTAACTTTATCTATCTCGGGTTTTCTTTTTTTGCAAATTTTATTTTTCACTGGTTCCTAAGATGTTATAGAGTATGTATCTAGGCTTAGAATATTTTTTTGATATTTAAATTATTTTATATTATTTATTAAAATTTGTACCCTTTTGTATTAGTAGGCGAAACAACAATCCGAGCCTTTCGAGGCAAGGAAAAGGCATGAGCCGACTTCGAGGGCCCCGTATAACCTTATTAAGTAAGTGTGATCAATTTAAATTGGATTAATTAACCTTTTAAAGTATTATGTATAAAATGCCATATATGTAATTAATGGTAATAAATGCATAAAAAATGAAATAAATGCTATAAAAATTATTCATGGCTTATGACATGGTAAATACATGATATTTGATAATTTGGTGTGTTCGAATGTGATAAAAATTATGAAAATGTGATTTTATGCTATAAGGGCATTATGTGAGTAAAAACCCGAAAATGCCATATTGTGTGCCTATGTCTAGAAATGTGTGCGTATGGTATTTTTATGAATTGAAACATGTATAAATGATGTGATTAGTGTTGGAATGCCATAAAATGACTCGTTATGCTTATGAGCGGCATTATGTCTAATTGAACCGTAAAGCGCGCTAATGTGCATATGGGTGTTCTTATTGATAAAAGATGTTGTGTATGCATGAATGCAATATGTTGTTATGCTTAAAATGGATTTTTGACATATGATGGATATGTATGTGTGATACATGCATGATAAGGCATAATATGGTTAATTAAAGGCAAGTATGGAAAATTTGCCATGATATGAACATTTGCATCGATATTTGTGTCTTCATGTGACATGTTGAGATGTTGAGCATCCCGATGACATTACACCTAGGAAAAATGGATTTTACGGGTGTAATGG
>CANXYI012224174.1:0-11143 GCA_948208565.1 Hura crepitans | reverse complement strand
AGCCTATAACTAGTTATCATGCCAAAACATACATTGTTATATGTAATTTCTAATACATATAATTAGCTTGAAATTTTTGGATCACATTTGGTTGAATTTAGTTAAATTTTAGAATAGTTGCAAAATTAACATGCCATGTATACTTAGCTTTATGAAATTTTAAATATGACAATTAATCTGATTAATCCATTTAATCAAATTAATTCCATATTTAAATGTTCTTTCCAATTCAAAAACCATTGCCAAAAAGGAAAACTTATCAACCTAATTAAAAATCAATTTTGGGATTTTTGAGTTACATATGTTTGAAAATCATGATTTTTTTTCCAATTATTGGGCTACCAATAATTAATTTGCAAATTTAATTATTTAATCCAATCAAATAATGAAATTTGCATCAATTTTAGTAGCTAATTCTAATAAAAATCTTGGAAATAATTTGTGACACCCCGCACCTAATTCAGTCTTTAAACTAGATGAAGAATGTCATACAACCATAATCTAACTTCCATTTATCCAAGTTGTTGAAAACTTTTTCTTTAAAACTCGTAAAGCTTAAAACCTCATTAGTGACACACTGAAAAGCTAGATAACATATTAGACTATTCAAGGTCCTCATATTGAAAATTCAACAGCATAATGGATGTCTAGGTGACACTATTCTAACTTTAAAACCTATAAGAAATGTACTTCTATATCTTATACCATCCAAACTATATCACATAATGCACCATCCCCATCTCAAACAATGAAACAACATTTATAAAACTTAACCCATATCATAAGCAAACTCAAGCTAGAACCATCAAACTATATTTACCATCACACTCATATATCTATCATCATATTACTAATTACTACTTTGAAATGTTACAAAGCCAAAATAAGTTACAAAACTAATAAATAGCTCATATGGCTCGAGTACCTTTATATATATACATAAACAAAATTACAAATGTACATCTTTTAAAAAAATATATTTAGCCATAACCTTTTTCTTCTTCTTTGACTTTATAAATCCTCAACTATAAAAGCTTAAAATCTTCTACTACATAACTATGATACATAAATCTATTCATCACAAAACAATCGAGATGCACTAAGTAATGTTATTTAGTGGTATATATAAGTTTAATAAGCTATCACACACATATATATAATGCAAATATATCCCACTGGGAATTATCAACCAATTATATGAATTTTAAAAAAAAACATGCATATTATTTGAATTACTAATCATATAAATTTATTTATAATAATAGTGGTTAAACCTTCTGATAATGTCAATTTGCCTACTTAAAGATTTTATTTTATAATTGTAATACATATGCTTAAAGCATAAAGATAACATTTTGCTTTTCCTATGGATTTGTAGATCTTAGCATATACATATATGCAAGTTCCAACTATAATGAAACACAAACATAAATATGCCTTTACAATAAACTAACTCCAATAGGACATTCAATATCATTTCACATGCAACCCATGCCATAACATACATATACATAAAGATCAATTTAATTTCATAATTAATGTTCAACTTTTAGTCCATATTTAGTAATTTAACTTATTAACTTTTGCCTATAATTTTATAGCTAGGATCCATAATTGGATAACGAGATGCAATAAAGGCCTCGATATATGGGCAGTGACCTAAAAAAACCTTACCGATAGCTACACTCATATGATATATGTGCAGTGGCTTAAATAAACCTCATTGACGACTGGAACCACATTATATATTGTGTAGCAACCTAAGTAGACCTTAATGATGACTGCACCCACATGGATATGTGTGCAAAGACCCTATGTACCTTACAGGTGACTGCACTTATATAGATATATGTGTAGTGGCCCTATGGACCTTATAGGTAGCTATACTAATATAGATATATGTGCAAAGGCCTTATGTACCTTACAAGTGGCTGCACTTATATGGATATATGTGTATTGGCCCTATGGACCTTATAGGTAGCTATACTAATATAGATATATGTGTAGTGGCCCTATAGACCTTACAGGCAATTGCACCCCTATGGATATGTTGTTATCTACCCTTAATTGATTGGTCAACCTATCTAGACAAAGTTGCCTAATTTATATGGGCTAATCACCATTTTTTACTTAAGTTACACATTTTTATCATAGTTATGCACATTTTATAGTAATTTGGTCAACACATGACTATAAGAAAAATGTTTAGTCTTTGTAGTTAATTAATAAGCACTTATACTTATCATTTTGCATTATTACACAATCACATAATATCTTAGAATCACACATTATCAACTTTTAATATTCACACGTTCACATAGTTTATTTTAGCATAAGCACACATATATTCATCATGCGTGTCTGTGTATGTATATATGACTAACATAATATCATCATACTAATTATATAACAATTGACTATCTTATCTTATGTAAGCAACACACTTTGAAACAATTTCACATAAACATACCTATACCTAGCTATCAATTAGGAATTAAACACTTCATTCATAAATCCTTATTTAATCACACATAATCATATATACTTGTTTAACTACTTGATTATCTAAAGTATGTACATTATAACTTGACACTATGTGGAAATGTGCCTAAAATACATTTACTTGGTTATAAATTTTTTTCAATTAGTAAATCTACCAATTCCTTATTTAAAAACATATATAACAACCTATCATAACAATGTAGTATATATAACTTGGTCTAAACATCAAAACCACTCGTGTTATTCTATTACCATATTACTCATTATCCAATAATGCATATACATACATACATATATATATATATATATATATATATATATATATATATATATAACTTAGTGTTCTTTAAGCAGCACGTAAAATATATACATACACTTTATTCTTGCTAAATAATAATCTCATTTACATATAACACGATAATAGAAATGTTTTACTTTATTTTAGCCATTTTCTCAAACTATTTCTAGGCACCAATATTTATCACATAACATCTACACATAGATAACTTAACTACAATTATTCATACAACATAAATTTTTCACCTTTTATTCACTTTAAGCAAAATGTATTTGAGCACTAAAATAATGTCTGTACATAGAAAATCAAGAAAACATTGGATATATTTACCTCACTGCCAAAGCACCAAAATAAAATTGAAACTAGCCAAACTTTCTACCACCTTCTTTTAAATCTTTTGAATTTTCCTCCATCTATTAAAGAATTTATTTTCTATAGTAGTAGTCTACTCGATAAATTTATTACCTCTATAAGCCACAGTTACCATTCCAAATCCACCTCGTGTACTCTTACTCATGTCTAAAACTTTAGTAGCAATCATTGTGTGCTACATTTGCTAATATGCCTTACCATTTGCCATAAAATTTTAGCAGTAGTTGTCCATAATTTAACCTCTCTCAATCCCACTTCTATCCTAGTTGATTTTCAAAGCTTTCTCCTCTAAAAACTAAGAAATCCCTTCTTTGGTTCATATTAATTTTTCCTTCTTCTAGTCATGTAGTGTTTTAATCTCTATTTCATCTGCAATTTATGATAAGTCATTTGCTAGAACTTCATCAACATGTAATTCAATTTTAAGCAAAAATAGACTTAGATAATCTTCTACAAAACTCCTTTAACATCATCTATTCAGCATCCCATTTATTCCCTTTTCTCATGTCAATTGTTATTCTCTTCTTTAAATTATTCTTTTCGAATCCAATTTAGAGATTGAGCTAACTTATAGTCAGTTTAGAGTTTCTATTTCATTCTTGAGTTTCCATATCTTTCTTCTTTATTGAACTCAAATTCAATTATGTGAATTCTTTTAAAAACTCTAAACTTCACTTTGATCATGTCTTAATCAAACACCTTTTAATGGGTGTTTCTCTCTTATTTATCTACTTTAAATTTAACTAGATGTAAAAATAAGCTTCTTAAGCCTCTGATCCACCCTTTCATTTTGATCAACCTCTATTAATTTCGTGTTATTCTCTATCTTCCTTTCTCGTGTCTATTCTAAAACTAAATTTCATTATCCTATTATGCCTTTTAATTGTTGCTAAATTTATTTCCTAATTAAATTTGGGTGAAAATGGTAAATGAAAAGGAGCAAAATGGTGGAATTTCTGATATTTTCATGTCTGCCAAGAAGAATAATAAGAAGAAATAAAAGGGTGTATATTTGTAGAGAAAGTATCGTGGTTTTTCTATCTATCTCTTTTTTTTCTTATTTTCATTCATCAAATTCATCACATACACTTATAATGCCATGACTAATAATCCAATTTCTATAGAATATACTATGTTAACTTGCTATACACCTAGCCTACCCCCTCAAAGTAACCTCTTGGCTAACTTTCACATGATACCAACACTTCCATTTTTCACCACACACATGCACAATTCATGTATTTCTATATCAAACACCTTAGAAATAATACCAATCTCACTTTAATCAAGCCATACACACCACACACACTCACACTATCCTCTTAGCCAAGTGAGGATATACCCCTTCCATTCATTCTTTTCATTTCAAATCATTCATTCCACACATAATTAGTATAAACATAAGCTTTATTCATAATTTCACATACTTCAACCATGAATTCCTTAACTTCTATACAAGGTTCCTACATCTTTTACACATGAAATCAAAATCACATACTTCCAATGCTTTAAATTCACTTGCCTCTATAACAAGAGAGGCTTATCATACACTTTAAGCTTATGAATGGCTTTGTTTCCCCCTCTCTTTCCTTCCTTCTCCATACACACCTCCTCCCCTTTGAAAAAACATAAAAAATTCCATAAGTCACCAAATGAAAATCCAAGATTATAAGCATTCTTAGAATGTCAAAATCCTCTAGGAAATAAATTAAAAAGGGAGGAAACAATTACATATAAAGAGTTTGTTTCTAAAAACCCTTTATGTACACTCGTATGTTTATTGAATTTCTTTAAGCTCTATGGACTTTTATGGCCTCAAATTCCATTAAAGAACAATTTAAAACACATTAAAGGAATTTATGGTGGAAATTAGGGGTTGTTTTAGCTTTGAGAAGCCATAAAAATGGTGGATTAAAGGTGATAGTGGCATTAGGAATAAAGGAAGAAGAAAGGAGGAAAATGGGTGGGTGGTGGGGTGGCAATGCTAAGTGGGTATCTAGGTGTCACCATGGGGTATTCATAGTGATTGAGGTGGCATTGGTAAGGACACATGCCACCCAAGTATCCTAAAATTGCTTAATTTCAGTAGAAACTTTGGAGAATTTTTAGAAATCACTTAGTGCTCTACAAATTATTGTGCTTATTTTAAAAATCCTCAATTGGTCCAATTTGGAGGGTTGTAAAATTTCATAGCCAAATTCCCTCAATAGGATAGTTAACCAATTGCCTCGATTTATATGTAAAACACAAAATTAAGAAAACTTGCAAACAACCTCAAAATTTAAAAATTCCTTCACCAATGGACTCAAGGGAATTTTTGACCTTTAATGTATGGCATTTTCAAGTCTGTTCGGGCACATCCTGGGTCATTCCTAGCTCAAATCCATCTAGACATATGACACATTAGATTACAGCCTAAAATAATTTATTGGTGATGTTAAATCTTTCAATTCAGCCATTTTTATCAATTTTAAGCCCCTTAAAGTTTTATGAACTATACGCCCCTCCTCGAACCTCTTGAAGATGACCTGTCACTCTAGGCACACTTTTAGAGCCTTGGAGGTACTGTTCATAGAGCCTTGACTTAAGAGCATTACAACACCTATTTGAGGGCTCGAGAAGTACATATTTGATGTTTATAAAGTGCAATTCATGAATAGGTAAAGTTTTAATATTAGAACAAATTAAGATTATTTCAACATCCAAAAATTAGAAATAAAATCCGAGTAGTAGATAAGCAATTAAGACGAAACAATGAATAGTAAACAAAGATTAAAGGAAGTTTAATTAACACTAATAAGGAAGGTATGACTAAGCTAAGTGAGCCTTAACTCATTAATAGATGATTAAGGATGATAGAGGATGAGTGACATATGGGCAAATCATAGCCATCCATATGGCCATATAAAAATGGACTTAAGGAAAGAGAAAGGATGAATAGTGTCATCCTCTCCTTTTCTTTTAAAGCTGATAGCTTTATCACTCTTCCTTCTTTATTTTTCTTTTTAAAAGTCCATTAAAAAGGCATGCTTCTTCATGAAAAATTATGCTAAACAATATTTTATGAGAGGTATGATGAATATTTAGAAGAAAAAATTTGAATTTGAGTCTTGATCATGAATTTCTTTCACAAGTAAATGAGTTCTCTCTCGTAAATTTAATGCTCAATTAATGTAAAAAGAGCCATTAGATAGGTTGATATAGTTGTATTATATTTTGTTAGGTGTATAAGTGCATGATAAAGCTTGAACACAAAAGAGAGGCCTTTAAATGCTAGTGGCCGAAAAACAAGAGAAAAGAAAGAAGAGTTTTAAAGCTTAGAAAGACAACATCAAAGTGATAGTGGTATTGATATAAGAGGTTAAGGTTTTCTTAACCAATTTAACTCTAATTTGATGGATGTTTCATAAAATATCAGGAGCTATAGTTTTGAGTTAGTGGTGATTTTTTATGTCAATGAAGTTGTTTTTAAACTTTTGGTAAAGAGTGATTGTGAAAAGTAAAGGATATGATGGAAATTGAATTTGGATATAGTTATTGCTTATTGTAACACCCCCTACCTAATTCCCGATGGAACTAGACAAGTGGTGCTACCTTCCTCTAGGTCGCCCATCCTGATATTGACCTAAGGGCTCATTCGTTTAACACTTATAGTCATGTATATTTTTCATTCAGATATTACTTAGATATTTAGACTAACCACTAAATATCAATGTACATATTATAATTAACTCCATAATATCATCACACAAGGCTCTAGGCCCACATCACATCAAAACATAAATATTAATACCATTCAAATAAACACTCACCAAGTCTAACCCACTATACATGAATGCCTTCTAATAACCATAAAAAGAAATAGTAATATACCCTTATTAATTTTTGAGGCTGAGCAGCTACACTATTTACTACCTATACATTGGAACACTGATATGCTAAGTACAATACTCGATGGTGAATTTAATATAATAAAGGCATGTCATGCAGTCATATATACATCATACAAGTTATGCATGCATCATGCAATCTATTGAGGCAGTGTCATAATAATAATACTAATAATAATAATAATAATAATAATAATAATAATAATAATAATAATAATAATTTATTATTCTATCTTATTAATTTAATTATAAGTTTCATATTACAGACTTTATTTTATAAATTATTCCATTCATTATTTACTATTACTATTCATTATATTTATTTTATCTTTTAGGTCCAAGCTAGAAAAGATGGCACTTTAAAACACTGGATTACAAGGGAAATCCAGATTTTGCAGTGGCCCATATTTTGAACCTCAATGGCTGCACCCACTTAGTGCAGTGGCCCACAACTGGACCTTAGCTGTTGCACCAGCATAGTTTAGTGTCTTATCACAAGACCTCGGTAATAGCACCTACCTTATATAGTGTAGTAGCCCACAGCTCGACCTCGACTACTACACTAGCATAGTACAGTGGCCTATCTTAAGACATCAGTGGCTATACCTGCCTAGTGTAGTGGTCCCATAGCAAAGCTACCATGATTGCACCCATAAAGTGCAGTGGCTAACATCATGACCTCAATAGCTACACCTAACATCACAATCATCAATGTAATAGCCCAAAAGGCACAAAGTATCTAGCAGCTACTAATCCTTAGTTGACCGATCAACCCATCTAGTGGGTGTCTAACTATTGGGCCAATTGTCTATTAATTATTTTTATTCAATTACCAAACATTTGTTTTATTTACTTCCATGTTATTAAGACATAGTTATATGTCAAATTCATCTATTCATTTTTACTGGATAGTTATAGGTCACTTTTTCAATAAAACAGTTATGGGCTATTTTTATGTAACTTGCCCTTTATAGTTAGTCATAATTCACTGTTCCTTTGGTCTTTTATTTATACTTTTCATGGCCTTATGCTATTATAAATCATGCCATTATATCTCACATTTTTATGTTTTTATCTTTTTGTTTACGATGTATATGGTATATAAGTATATGTAATCAAATGAAAACCTAAGAATAATGGATGATCATGTATGATTAATATGTGTATATATAAGTTGAAAGTGTAACATGAATGTGATTACTTGTGTTGAGATATTGTGAGATTGTGGAGATCAGTAGGATTTAAGGATGTATTATGTTTTTAAATATCTTTCTCTATAGGAAAAATTTTAGGAAGTGCCTAAACAGTCATTATGATATCAAAATTTTTACACCAGGACCCACTCTTGTGAAAATTCTTCAGATTGTAAAAGTTTTATACGTGATAGTCAAATGGTTTTTAAACTATTTTCAAAAGTTCTTTTCTAGTATGACCTTTTTGTTCTATGCCTAAAAAGTGATATGTTTTACATTTGCATGTTTAAGTTGTTAGTGTAATGCTTCATTATTAGATTTCAAAAGGGATCTAGTAAGGGGTATTATAGGTTTGCATCAAAGAGTTCATCATAGAAATTAGGGTAGTTCCAATCATTGCTAACCTAATACCTTTGTATTGTGATATTAATAGGGCCATTGCATAGGATTAAGAATGATGGTCTCATTAATAATCTTAACTTATTCTTTATCACTACCATCTATTTAGTGAAACCATTAGAGGATGTGAACATTAAGAGGGTCCCTATAGATTATAACGTAGTTGATCCTCTCATTAAAACACTATCTCAACAGAAGTTTTATCAATATTTAAATGCCATGGGTATTAATTACATTCTGATTAGCTCTAGTGAAAATGGGAGATTTTTAGTTGTATGCTTTGGAGCTCATGTAATAGGGATAATTTTCGTGTACATTTAACCTTCATTAATCAATGAAAAATGCATTCCTTATATCATGGTACTTTTATATACTACTTATAATTATTTGTAATGTCTTAAACAATGTTATAAAGTCCTTCATATACAATCACAATATTAAGGAAATCATTAAGTGTAAATAACGTGAGATTCTTATTGTATGCAAATGTGATAATACAAAAATTATTGCCAGTCATAGTATTAATAAGATGGGACATTGTTATTGTGGATAGACCAGCAAATGTTATACTTCCTGACTAGTCGAAGAAGTAGTTCTCACAAGTTATAAGCATAATGATTCTTAACATCAACATATGGATGCTTGCTTAGGAAGAATATACATTAAAGACCCAACATGAGATCAATCTATGTTACTAAAAGCATCCATTCATATTAACGGTCCAAGTATTCTTAGACTTAAGACCACTAACTATATTTAGTGTAGAGTGACATACCTTGACTCTAGTGCTTTTACTTTGAACAAGAAGTATATATAGCTAGGTGCTTAGGAATGACATGAAACATTTGAAGGTGGGTTAGTGGTTAACAAAGGATTCACCACCCTAAGCATTATTGGGGAGTTTATCTCATAGTTTTTATGAGTTATCTTTATTCATGAAACTTTGGCTAAAGTAAAATGTCGAGTGTGAATGGGATTCATAGAGGCATTTTTAGAATAAAGATAAAACTATTAAAACTAACACATTTAGGGCTTAATTATACATACTTAATTAAGTAATAAGTTGGCATAAGTCCATAGTCAATTTGGATGAGATAAAGAATGGTGAAAGGAGTTTATTACACTATAACTGAATATGGAAGGTTTATGTCAAACCACTTGACTTTTTGACACTTAGGTAGTCATGATGTATCACTAGATACCTCTTTACACTTATATAAAAGTGAATTATTAATTAGAGAATTAATATTTTTTAATAAGATTAAATCTTTAGAGTCCTAGTTAGATTAGGACTCTAATTCACTATGTATTGCCAACATGCTTCGAAAACCTATAAGGTCACTCACATAAATAATATAAAGATAGGGATTATTTTAGTTAGTATTTAATAGAATATGATGTCCTTAAATATTAGAGAAATAAGAAATAAAAGAAAATTGTGCTTGAAGGCTAATTAGTTATATTTGACCTAAAATAAGGGTTAAATATGTTGGGCCTTAGAGGTTAGGAAAAGGAATATGATTTAGTATGATTTTTTACTAGCCTTTAATTATTAAGAGGTTATTAAATTAGGTCTATATGTGGTCTCAATTAGGGCCTAAAAGGTCATTAATTGGCTACCCAAAAATAAGCCCTGAATCTTATGCGCAAAAACCTATGAGATAGGCCCTGTAGAAGGGGCTTTAGCTTCTAGAAAGGCTTATTGGGTTAGATTTGTAACACCTAAAAATTATGGGTCATGAATAGTGGATATTGAGATTGTGAATAGTGACTCCCAAGACGTTAATAGGTTTTTTTTTCTAGTTAAAAGTATATGTTGTAACTAGGCTTAAGTGCAATTTGGCATAAAAATAAAAACATTTGGATTGTTGTTTCTAGGTCGTGAATAATGACTCTTGGGACCTAAATGGGTTTTCTTACTAGTCAAAAGTATCAATTGTAATTAGGCTATAAGTGCAATTTGGCATGAAAATAAAAATATTTGGATAGTTAATGACTAACAACAATGTATTAATAAATACTACTTTTTGAAAAATGAATAGTGTTTTTAAGACCCGAGCTACATTAATTTAACATAATGAAAGTAGTAATTATAAAATAATTTTGAACAAAATTTGAAATGAAAATAAATTCATTTAGATGGTTAAAAATAGAAATGAGGTTTTTACGGTAGTGTCTTGGAAATAGTAACCTAGTTAAAGTCAAAAAATAAAATATTCATTTTTGCTCAAATTGACTCATGAATGGTATAATCTGATACTCAAATATTCCAAATAGTCCATTGGTATTGGAATTAAAATTTCGTAATATCAATAATTTATTATAAAAATTAAACAAGGATTTAAGTATTGAATTAATTCGATTTTCATGATTTTCGAGTACATTTTGATCGAGCCTTTCCGGTCTTAAATTAAGTGATTTAATAGACCTTAAGGGACGTAAATTAAGGCTGTAATATGAAAGAGATAATTTTAGAGGACTGAATGCGG
>CANXYI012224118.1:0-11456 GCA_948208565.1 Hura crepitans | reverse complement strand
TTAGCCGACACCTTCCTTTTGTGGAAGCCAAGTATTTTTTTTCTTCCACTCAAATTAGCCATAATCTCTGACATTAGATCCATACCTCTAATCCTCCATAACCCTTATAAGCTATTAAAATTTAAAAATCACAAAAAATTGAAGGAATTGCTCATTTTTAAACCTCGATGAATAGTGATAATTTTTTGTTCGGGTAATTTTTTTTGAGTTTCAATATTTTTCTCATATTCCTTAGGTGCCTAAGAGCTTATATATGTGATTGGATTTTAATTTTTTAAAGATTGTATGAATTTATACAATTTTTACAAAAATGAATCTGTAGTTAGCAATTAACTCGGGTAACAATTACAAGGATAAAGGAAATGAGAAGGCGTGAGCAGTCTCGAAATCATCTTCTATACTCATTGTAAATGTAATTATGGAAATTTAATATGTGTGTGTGTGTGTTTATGCATTTATGTGTGTGTATGTTAATTATGGAAGTGGTAGTTTTAAGCGTAAATGATGCACATAAATCATTAGGTTTGGGTATATTATGCAATTTTGGTGTATTAAGCTTGATAAATGGATATAATTATGTGTGCATGTGTAGAATGGCCAAATGGCCTATAATATTAGTGTATATGTGTATGTTGGTTTAGTGCATGCTCAATTGAAGATATTGATGCCATTGTGCATATAGTAGTGATTATGTAATGTAATTTGAGTAAATATGCTCACTTTCGATTTTCTGTGGTGTTGAGTGGTCTTATAGCATAATTGAGTATCATATATTGGTTTTATGTTGGAAATGGTATAATGCTATGATTATGCTCATTGGAATGTGGAAATGCCTTATGAGAGGCATGATGGCCGAGATTATGGTGATGGCATAATATGTTGATTTTGATAATATTATGCCTATTTTGACTATGATGTATTATGTGAAGATATTTAATGGCATGAATAAATTAATGTCTAAGTTGGATGATGATTATGTTATGTAATATGTACCTATGAGTTATTATATGCATTGTTATAAACTTAGGCATAGTTATGATGAATATAAAGATCATTGTTTCCCAATTGGTCATTTGTTGGCCTAACCCACTTGTTAAGATTTTTTAAGCTACTTAAAGTTAGTTAAATAAGAAAATTAAAATACGGTGATTAGCCCATGCTAGTTAACAACCTAGAATGGATAGATTGACTGGTCAATTAGGCGTTTAGCAGTTTCTAGGACACTTCAGTGTCTTTTAATGACCTTTGGGTCCGATTTGGGGGCCTTTATGGTTCAATGGCCTAGGTGGCCTGGTGTCCCTGTTTTCTAGTATAGTTAAGTGTTTTCATAAGTATGGGCATTAAAATACACAAATGATGAATTTGATAATTATTGTGAAACTTGTTTATAAATTATGCTTAAATAAGGTTATTAATGATAAATGTTATAAATGAGGTCAAGGCATGCTTAAATGTTCTATTTTTGTTAAGAGTATATTATGAGCATGTAAGAATATAGCTATATGCATTTAATTTTCCATTTCATACATATGTTTGCAAATACATGAGCACCTAAAATTTCCTTAATTACACCACTAAGCAAATTTTCTTAGCTTATCATTTTATTTGCAATATGTAGGTTGAAGAATCGGATTAGAGTCAAAGCATTGTAAGAGCAAGCTACTTTTTGGGTATTTTGCTGATTTGTACATATTGTCATTGTGATGTAAATAGTTTAATGTCACTTGTATGTAACATGAGAGGGATTAGGCCTAACCTGGGATATTATTGTTTTGTAACTGCTTAAACATGATTTTAAGTTGTATTTTGATATTTACATGCAAATATTTTTCTGTTATTGTGATATGGAGATGTTGAGTTATTGTTGGATAGTTTGGAGGACCAATTTGTGTTGAGACTGTGATGAATGAATTTGCTATTTTTCTATATAGGTTACTATTCATTTTGGGATAGTGTCTCGGTATAGCCATTATGCTATCAAATTTTTGGCACGAGGATTTTTAAAATGAATGTAACATGTCAAATGAATTTTTAATTATTTTAAGAATTGAATTTTTGAGGCTTCAATTTTAAATCAAAAATTATTTGAAAAAAGGATTTAATTTATTTAGATTTTTAAGTAACAGTAAAAGGGTTAAGCAAGTTTGGTAACACGTTTATGTGTACATTCTTTATTTGGGTATGGCAACTAGATTGGGTAAGAGGTGTCATATTTGGTGGTATTAAACCTTTGTTTTAGGCGTTCCTCAGTGTATAAGGGTTATCTGTAAGTGCCATTAGTTTAGAAATTTGCATCACATGATAATATGGTATTGAGGCTTATAATATATTTTTTTGCCTATAACTTACAGTGAGTTCAAATACGCCTCATAATGAGAAAGAGGTTAAGAGCCATAGTCTAATAATGGTTGGGTAAAGAGCTACCAAAGCTATGTCAATTTCTAAAAGTGATGTTAGGCAAGCATCCTTAGCATCACAAGTACCACTAATATTTTTGAGAGAGATGTTGGATCTACTAAGATAGGCCATAAGGGTAGCACATCAATTGCCTCCACCAGTTTAGCAACCACCACAGGCTCTCCAAAAGACTTACCTTAAGAGGATCAAAAAGATAGGGGCTGAGGATTTTTAGGATAAAGGTATTATGGATACTAGTGCTATAGATTACTAGTTAGACAAAACCATTAGAATTATGCAGCAGCTCAAGAGCATATCAAAAGAAAAGGTTATATGTGCCACTTCTTTATTGTAAGAGGAAGCTTTCAAGTGGTGGGAAGCTCTTATAAAACATAAGAATGAGGCTGACTTGATATAGGATTACCTCTTGGAGGAGTTCCAGAAGAAGTGCATATCTAAGCAGTACTTGGATGCCAGAAGACAAGAATTTGTAGACCTTAAGTAGGGATAGAAGTCAATACTAGAGTATGAGAAAGACTTCACCATGTCAAGCAAATATGCCAAGGACATGGTTCATATGAAAGTTGATAGATGCAAGAAATCTGAGAAGGGATTGAATGTGGAGATTAAGGCTAACATAGCTTTTACAAAGATTTAAGATTTCTCTACACTGGTATTAGGTTGTTATGTGGTAAAAGAGGTATAAAAGGAGAAGAGAGAGTTTTACTAGAAGAAGAGATCCTATGGTCAGGGATCAGCTAGTGCAGCCTAACATGCAGATAAAAAGTTTAAGAGGAGTCAGTCTAGGGCACCACAATAGGCCTAGAGGTAGGGTCAATCTCAGAGATAAAAATAGGGAGCACAGAGTAAGACAAGATAGCAACAGTCTCATATTGCTATTACTCCAGTGACCATAGCTCAGAGTAATTAGTGGCCTAAGTGTTAGACCTATCATAGGAGACATAAAGGGGAGTGTTAGAGATCTAGACTAGGAGTCTATTTTGGATGTGGTGTAGCAAACCATTCCATTAGAGATTATCCAAAATACTCTGAGTGTGGACATGGATCACACCTAGTTTAGTTAGAGGACCAAAAAGGGATTAAGGTGAGAAGATAGTCAGTACTTAAGGATTCAAAGCTGAGAGTAGAGCAAAGCCTAGAACACCTATCAGGTAGTACGCCATTAGAGCCAAAGAAAAGATTGATTTGCCTGATGTAATAGTGGGTACCTTTCTTCTCTTTAACTCTCCTACTTTAGCTTTGATTGATCAGACAAACTCATATATATACACTGCATGCACACAAAACCGAGGGTTAGCATATAAAAACCTTGACATAGAGATTATGGTTAGCGACCCTATGGGTTAGCATGTAGTTATGAATAAGGTTTACAAAGAATGTCCCTTGATAGTATAAGGACATCAATTTTTAGCTGATCTTATTGAGTTACCTTTCAACGAGTTCAACTTAAACTTGGGCATGGATTGGTTGTCTAAGTATCAAGCAGTTATGGATTGTGGTCAGAAGTGGATATCTCTTAAGGTTGATGATAGGATGGAGATTATAGTGGTTAGTGAGAGAACAAATTTTCTCTCTAATATGATTTTAGTTATTATAGCTAGACAGTTGTAGAAGAAGGGTTAATAGGCTTTCTTCGCACATGTATATGATGTTAGCAAGGGAGAGCCAGATGTTAGTGCTATACTAGTTGTGTCAGGGTGTGCGAATGTTTTTCCTGAAGAGTTGCTCGATTTGCCATTAGGACTGGAACTCAAGTATAGCACACAAGTTTTACTTAGCACTACTTTAGTATTTATAATTCCATATAGATTGGCTCCTATAGAGTTAAAAGAGTTGAAGGTTTAATTGCAAGAGTTGCTTAACAAAGGTTTTATAAGACCGAGTGTATCACCTTAGGGAGCACCGATTTTATTTGTTAAGAAAAGGGATAGTTCTCTTTGGTTATATATGGACTGCTAATAGAAAAATAAGGTGACCATCAAGAACAAGTATCCTCTACCAAGGATAGATGATTTGTTTGACTAGCTTAGAGGAGTTGGGGTGTTTTCTCAGATTGATATGAGATTTAGATATTACTAGTTGAGAGTTAAAGAGGCAGATGTGGCCAAGACTACTTTTAGGATGCGTTATGGCCATTATTAGTTTTTGGCAATGCCATTTGGGATTACCAATGCTCTTACAACCTTTATGGATCTCATGAATCTTTCTTGGATCAGTTTATGGTGGTCTTTACATATGATATCTAGGTATTACTCGAAGAGTAAGGAAGAACATAAACAAAATTTGAGAGAAGAGTTCTTCAGGTTTTGTGAGATGAGAAGCTCAATGCCAAAGTTAGTAAGTGTGAGTTTTAGCTTGGTGAGGTGTTGGTCATAGGACACATAGCTTTTGTTGAAGGTATTTAAGTAGATCCTAGTAAGATACAAGTTGTGATGGAGTGTCAAGGTTGCCCAAGAACACAATAGAGATTAAGATTTTCCTTGGTTTGGTAAGGTACTATAGATGGTTTGTTAAGGGATTCTCCATAATTGCAGCACCTATGACTCAATTGTAAAGGAAGTATGTGAGGTTTGCTTAGGATAACCGATGTCATGAGAGTTTTGACAAGCTGAAAGTTATATTGATCGAAGCTTCTATCCTTATATAACTAGTGTCAGAGAAGGATTTTACTATCTATAAGGATGTATCTCATAATGGGTTGGGGTGTGTTCTGATGTGAGAAGTTAAGGTTGTTGCTTATGCTTCAAGACAACTGAAGCTGCATGAGAAGAACTACCCTACTCATGTTCTGGAGCTTGCAATAATAGTGTTTGCTTTGAAGATTTAGAGACACTATCTCTAGAGAGAAAAAGTGTTATATTTACATAGATCACAAGAGTTTGAAATATCTTCCTACCAAAAAGTGCTAAATTTGAGATAGAGACGGTGGATGGAATTGATTGAGGATTATGATTGCTTGATTGATTAACATTTAAGGAAGGCTAATGTAGTGGTAGATGCTCTTAGCAGGAAGTTTATGGCATTTATGAGAGCCATGAATGTCAGATTATAGCTCATGGGTGATAATGCTTTATTGGCAAAGTTACAAGTGAAGCCTAGTTTGGTACAACAAGTAAATGATTCTCAGAATGATGATCACAAGTTAATTAGTGTGATTAGTGATATTCAAGTGAGGAAGCCTACTAAGTATGAAATCAAGAGTGATGGTTATCTGTATTACCATGACAGAATATGTGTACCAGTTGTGGAAGAGTTGAGGAAGTAGATTTTGCAGGAAGCTTATAGTGCTCTTTATGCTATGAATCCTGGTAGCACTAAGATGTATCAAGATCTAAAGTTATCTTATTGATGGCCGGGTATGAAGAGAGATAATTCAAAGTTTATGAACAAGTGCCTCACACGTTAGCAAGTAAAGGCTAAGCATCAGGTTCCTTCGAGATTGCTCAATCTTATAGGAATTCTTGAGTGGAAATGGGATAGGGTCATAATGGACTTTATTATTGGCTTACCTATAACAAGGAGCAGATGTGATTCAATTTAGGTTGGGGTAGATTGGTTGACCAAGACTTGGATTTTATACTAATCAGGATAGACTACTCTTTGGAGAAGCTTGTAGAATTGTGCATCAATGAGATAGCCAGATTGCATGGAGTGCCTACTTTAATCATATCGAATCGAGACCTGAGGTTTACTTCGAGGTTTTGGAAGAAGTTTTATAATGCCTTGGGTACTCGATTGAATTTTAGTACAAGATTTCATCCTCAAACTGATGGTCAACTAGAAAAAGTCATTCAAGTGCTCGAGGATATGTTGAGAAGTTGTGCTATAGAGTTTATGGGAAGTTAGGATTGTTATTTATCTTTAGCTGAGTTTACTAATAACAACAGTTTTCAAGCAAGCTTGGGAATAGCTCCTTATAAAGCTTTATATGAAAGGCAGTACAGAACTCCTTTATGTTGGAATGAGTTGAGTGAGACCAAGTTAATGGGGCCAGATCTAATCAAGGATGCTAAAGAGAAGGAGAAAATCAGTAAAGACAAATTGAAAGCAGCTTCATACAGACAAAAGTCCTATGCTAATCAAAAAAGGATGGGCATTTATTACAAAGTGGGAGATAAAGTGTTTCTAAAAGTTTCACCTTGGAAGAAGGTTCTACAATTTGGTAAGAAAAGAAATTTAAGTTTAAGGTTTATTAGTTTATATAAAGTGACAGAATGTATGGGGTCAGTAGCCTACAGACTAGCTTTGCCTCCTGAGCTTTAATATATACATGATGTATTCCATGTGTCTATGCTTCAGAAGTATAGATTAGATCCTTCACATGTGCTATCAGTTGAAGAAGTACAGATTAGACTAGACTTATCTTATGAAGAGGAACCTGAGAATCTTGGCAATAGAAGTGAAGGAACTAAGGAAAAAGACCATACCACTTGTAAAAGTGCTTTTGAGACACTATGGCATAGAAGAAGTTACTTGGGAGACAGAAGCTCAGATGAAAGAGCAATATCCATAGCTATTTGAACTAGATAATTTTAATGACAAAATTTCTTTCAAGAGGGGAAGAAATGTAATGCTCAAAAAATCTTGTGTGAATGAATAGTACTTCTCGAGACGTGAATAGTATTTTCTCGAGGTCAAGAGCATTAATATTACTGAATGGAAGTATTAATTATAACATAATTTTGGGTGAAATTTGAAGTCAAAATGAAGTTATTTAGGTGCTTAAAAATGACAATTAAGTTTTATAGTAGTGTCACGTGAATAGTGAACTAGTTTTAATTGAATCGTAAAATTATTCAAAAGTTCCTAAAAAAATTTCGAGATTGGTACAACCTGATACTCAAATATTCCAAATAGTCCATTGACTTTAGATTTAGAATTTTTAGAGTTCAAGAAGTATTTTTACTAAAATCGAGAAAAGTAAATAATGGCATTTTATTCGATTTTTCTTATTTTTTGAGCTTTAATTTTTAGAGGGTTATAGGGCAATAATTATACGATTTAAAAGAAATTAAATTGAGGTGAAATGAAGCGCAAAATAGGAGGACTAAAGATGAAAATTTTCCCAACAATATAAGGGGTCAAAATTCATTAAAAGGGTCAAACTTTGAATAGTGCATCATGTGACACCCCTTTTCGGACTCCCAGGCAATGCGTTTCCCACCAGGTTGCCCATCCTGAAATTTCTCTAAGTTTGCACTCCTTAACACTTACAAACTATTTTATAACTTAAATAAATATTTCTCAATTTCTTAGTTTATCCCTTAATCACTCTTATACGAGGTATAATAGACCTAGAAAACTATATGATAGGCACCTAACATGTGTACAAAAATTTGGGTAGCACAATGGCTACTTGGGGGACATTCTGAAATTTTCACCTGTAAAAGCACTTCTAATAATATTACTATCACTCTACCTCCTTCTAGACCCTTTTAGTCCCTTCAGTAATCTTATCAATCATCAACAAACACATTACAATCACACAGGGCCTTAGGCCCACAATCATAAAAAAACCATAGAAATAAGCCATTCAGATAAACAACTTGTTTATACATATCACACCTACTATACAAATACACACACACACACAGAGCAGCTTCTAAGCATGCAAAACTCATAACCTACAGTGTTTACATAAGTGCTCACTAACAAACCAAAAAGGACATCTATGTACCTTTCATTGGTTGAAACTGCTACACTACACGATCCTCGAGGCTAGACTATTTTTCTTTGGAACTTGCACACCAAAACACTAGTACGCTGATTATAAAACTCAATGGTGAATTTAATGCATTAAAAATGTGTCTTATGCAGGCACTCAGATATAATAACAGACTAAAAGTATATGGATGCAAAGCAGACATTACATTCATGCAAGTGACATTAATTCCAATTAATTAGTCTCATAATTCATTTTATTACAATTTTGCCACTGTGATAATTTTTAGTGAATTAATTTAATCATGCAGTAATTTGACTTCCTTCAGGTCTGTACATTAATTTAATTTAGTTTAATAGTCCTAACTAGATAGACTATACTTAAAGACACTAGACCAAGAGGGAATTGAAAAGTTATGCAGTGGCTCACATTCCAGACCTCGATCGTTGCTTTGGCCTAGTTTGATAGCAGGGATCAATTTACTTAAACCTCTCAATACTAGATAAGAGGTAGTAAGGATCGGTCTATAGACCTCCCAATATCTCAATCACATTAACCACAAGTAGGTTTGTGGATAGCAAGGATCAGCCTATAGACCTCCCAATATCCAAATAATTATTAACAAACAACTCTAGTGGATAGCAGGAATCAGTCCTAGACCTCCTAATATCCAGATAATCATCAACATCAAAAATCTCCAATAGATAGCAGGGATCAATCTGTAGACCTCCCAATATCCAAATAATTACTAATAAATATCTAGCAGTTGCAAATCCCTAATTGACGGGTCAACCCATTCAGTGGGTGTCTAACTAATAGGCTATCTGACCTTATCTTATGTCTATTTATTTACTGATCATTACCTTATAATATTTAAGTTTAATTAATAATCCGTTATGAATTTATTTTGACAGTTGAAATTTGACCTAGACAGTTAAAGGTAATTTTTGGTCCCATCGGACAATTATTGGTCATTTTTTAACAACATTTTTAAGTCCTTTTTCTAGGCATTTATACTTCAAATTTTAGTCCAACTCATGTCCTAATTTTAATTTCAATTACATGCATTTCAGGTACCATTCATAGGACAATTCCTAATGGTCCATTTAATAGGACAGTTATAAGTCATTTTCCTATTTTTGTGCACAGTTACAGGCCGTAACCTTAATTCAATAGGCATCTTTTCATGCCTATTCACTTACCATTAAAGGCCATTTATCATGTCATGTTATCAATCTCATAATGCCACTAAAATTGGCCCTATTTTCCATTTCAAATTGTCATACACATTTGGTTCAAATGCCATTCAAGTTTGAGCTAGTTTTAGGTCACTTTTGCTTATGCTTTCTAAATCCATTTTCAAGCCATTTTATACCCAAATTCTTAGTCCTATTTTTCATACCAAGCTTAACATTTTACATGCCATATTTTTAGTCATGATTACCTATGCTTCATGTCAATTCCATGCCATGTGTCATATGCTTATATTATCATGCCAACATGCACATTACTTACCATAACATGCCATACTTACCATGCTACCCCACAGTACACACCTCTTGACCAAACCTAGTTTTTAACCATACATATGCATTTTTCCACAAGTTGTCACACATGTCCCATATATCATGCTAGTGTATGTATACATGCATATACCTTATCTTATGCATGTCATGCCATTATACAATCCATACATGCCTCGGCCACACATGCCATGTCCCGTACATACATGCCTCGACCATACATGTCACACACATGTACATGCATTATCTCACCCTATTCAACACGTATACTTACATTCCTATGCCAACACCTAATTTCTATCATGATTCACACAATATACACATAACATATATGTCACAATCCCATGTATTCCTCTCGGCCACATCCAATGCATAGCCATTCCTATATTTTCTCATCAACTCTAACCTACATACACTATCTATACGCCAACCATACTAGTTCTCATCAAGTACACATTATATATCATCACATACACTTCATTTACATGCCATTATTCATGCTCATACCTCACGGCCATATATAGTGCCATCCATATTCATGCTCATACCTCACGGCCATATATAGTGCCATCCATATTCATGCCTTTTCTCACGAAACACATGCACAAACTATTAAAGCCATAACCTACACATCTTGTATCATCATAAACCATATATATACATGCCATAACACCTCACACACATACTCACACACTCTCAGCCAAAAAGAGACTACCACTATCCATGTAATTTTTTCATTAAACACAACCCATAAATCATTCCTTTACTATGGAATTAATATCAAAATAGTCTTGGTTCACTATTATACACACGCTAACCACTAAAACCATGAATTTCATACACCATTCTCACATATTTTACACTTGAAATAACAATGGCATGCCTATAACACATTAAATTCACATACCTTATCATCTTTGAAGATTTTTCTTACACTTTACCACCTTTAATCCCCTTATTGGTCACCAATTCTCCCTTAGCCTCCATATTGCCATGTAAATTCTTGAAAATTCATAACAAATTCCATGGACATCCAAATGAAAATCCAAGAACATAGGCACTCTTAGAATGATGAAATCCTTTGGGAAATAAAATAAAAGGGGAAGAAGAACACTTACATACAAAGTTGAATTTCAGCCTCCCCTTACGTGTACATGTTAGCTATCTTGATTTTTATTGACTTCCATGCTTGTTTATGGCTTCCCAAACCTCCCAAGACCAATTCTTAACTCATCAATGGAATTTTTGGTGATTATTTGAGGAGGAAAGGAGATTAAACAACCATGGAAATGGAGAATTTTTTGTAGGTGTGGCATCAGCTGGAGAAGGAGGAAAGTGAGGGAGAAAATGGTGATGGGTAAATTTGGCTAAGTGAATGGTGATGTGGCATGAAAAGGGATATTTCTAGTGGCCATGGTCAGCTTAGGTGGTGACATGTGTCACTCGAACTTCCCGTAAATGCTCGATTTTGACTAAAAATTAGCAAAATTTTAAAAATTCACTCAGGCCTCCAAAAATTATCTTGTTAGTTTTAAAAATCCTCAATTAGGTATATTTAGGGTCTCACAAAATTTCATAGCCAAATTCTTTCGACATGATAGTTAACTAATTACCTCAATTTATGTGCAAAACTTAAAATTTAGGAGAAGTAGCAAACGATCTCGAAATTTAAAAATTCCTTCACTAATGGTCTTAGGGGAATTTTTAACCTTCTGGGTATGATATTTTCAAGTATGTTTGGGCACATCCCGGGTCATTCTCTACCCAAGTCCATTTGAGCCTACAACCCACCAGATTATAGCTTAAAATAATTATTGGTTCTACTAAATCTTTAAATTAAGTCATTTTCAAGC
>CANXYI012224066.1:0-18865 GCA_948208565.1 Hura crepitans | reverse complement strand
ATTATAGTAGGTACAGCCACGTAAGTTTTGAGAACACTGCACAACTAATTTGTTTAGTGGGTACAACCACATAAGGCCCAAGGTTACTACACAACTGTATACTATATAGGCACGACAACATAAGCTCGGAGAGTTCTATGTAACTAATTTCATTAAGTAGTGTATATAAACATGTAATTCTCGAGGACACTATATAGTCTGTTATCTTTAGTGTGGTTTACGGTACATTAGGCTAACTAAACAAAAGAGATGAAAAGAAACTATATATGGCATGAGTAAATAGCATAATGCAATATAAACATGTAAATGTTATAAAACACTACACATTAACTATATGACTTGCATGCACTCTGCTAAAATGTCATGCATACATATAATTTTATGAACATTCATAATGGCAAATACGCATGAGGTAAGTGAGGTAAAGACATGCATGAGTGTGTTTATATAGACATGCCACATTGTGAACACTATAATTATATGACTATGTCATAGGTGTATATTAGAATATATACTATTATTCTATGACGTGTATGTTATTGATGGTAATCATAAATGGTTTATGTACCCATGCACAGGTTAAAGGCTCCAAGTCAAATAGAGAAAGCATTGCAAGTGGGGTCCACAGCTACATTTGATTCATACTAGCTTTGTTTATATTCAACATTTATTCATTACTTTATTTGTTGTGTAGACATTTACCTATATTCATTAAGTTATGAGTTTTTCTTTAAACACATAATTTGGGATTTATGAATAATGTTTTGTCTAGTTTTATAGCCTATGGTTGATTGATAAATGTTGGTTTTTTTCAATGGATGTCTTTATTAAATGAATATGAATGTAGTGGATATGCATGTAAATGATTAAGCATATAGGAGATATGAATGCGTGATTAGTTACTGATGCCTTGGGCATATAATGTGGCACTCCTACAACCAATGTCTTCGAATGTTGGTAGGATAAGCATCACAAGCTAAGTTCAGTTTCCTATGGTCAATGCACATTCTCTAACTAGTCATAGTTCTAGTAAAGATCAGTTTAATGTTTTCATTGGCTATTATTATAACAACACCTTTCTTAGGCACTACATATACTAGACTAACCCAAGAGCTATCAGAGATAAGGTAGATAATACATGTATTAAGAAGTTTAACTACCTCCTTCTTAGCCATTTTTTACATGGCCAGGTTTAGCCTCCTTTGAGGTTGAATGATGGGCTTGTAGTCATCCTCTATAAAAATCTTATATATGCAAACACTAGGATTTATTCCCTTCTAGTCTAAGGTCCTTTATCCATTAGCTTTCCTATGATTTCTTAAGCTGTCAATAAACATTTATTCTTCTAATTCTATAAAAGAAGCAAAAAATTATAATAGGATAAGAATCTTTTTTCTAAAAACACATATTTTAAATGATTAGATAATGATTTTAGTTTGGAGAGTTTGTCATTCTAATGAGGATTGTGTGAATCTTCAATTTTCCCTTCCTTCTTTTTGATGGTGGCCTTTTTCTCCAACTTTAAGCTACCTCTTTTAATTTTGGATCATTAATTTCAATAGTAATTGATTTCACCAAACATTTCTCCAAGCTATCTTTCATTAGCTTATCCTCTTAAAATTCCTCTACAGGAAATTCAATAAATCAAAGATATAACAAGACTCATTATTAGATTAAAAGGATACTTTATAGCCTTATTCACATTAAAGACTATCTATTTGTTATTACATCTCAATATTAGCTTCCTTTGATTCACATCAATGAGTGCTCTTGCAGTGTTAAGGAATTGCCCAATTCACAAAGTAAAGTGAAACTTTCTGAATCCTTAAGCCTAGTAGGAATCTTATTATGTAAAATAGCATTGTAATTTTTTTATTAAACAAATAATTCCAATATATTTAATCTATATTTAATCTTTTTTCTTTTAAAAAAGGATATCCTTCATGAATTTAGCATCGTGAGGCATCTGTGCTAAAGCCTTAGCAAAAAGAACATTAATTTGCAACTTTTTCAACATATCATGAAATTTTGCAAATTGTGCATCTGATTTATCCTTCTTAACTTTATCAAGATAAATAAATGTACTAAAAGAACTTTATCAATCAAAGTTTCAAAATTAAACTTACCAATTTCCTTAACTTTTCGGCTCCTTTAGAATCAGACTTAAGTGTATCCATGCTTACCTTATCTTTTTCATTTGTTTTTTTGGCTTTTTTACTTCTTTCATTCAAGTCACCAAACTTTTTCCCACAGCGACTGGTGATTACTTTCACTTCTTTGAATTTTTTTCAAAGTTGCTAAGCAAAACTCCTCGATCTATCCTTAAGATTGCAGTAGCTAACTGACCAATTTATAGTTTTAAATTTCCAATTAAAGCCTTTTGATGGTTAATAGTAGCATCTTAATTATTCACTTTGGCTTCAGTTGTACTAATGAACTTAGTCATCAAATCCTCTAAACTTGGCTTCTTTTCTTATTGCAGTTTAGGTTAGAATCTAGGTGGTTGTTGTCAAAAAATTTAGATAATTCCTTTAACCTAGATTATATTGATTGTTGTAAGTCTTATTTAGTTTTTTATAATCTATTCTAGCATTGACTTAACTTGACCCAACCTTATTTGCATACTACTCCCCTATTGTGTGTTCTTAAAAATAGTATGCTCCTCTATAAATCTCACATGAATTATTAACAACTGCCACTTGCTTCATCTCTATTGCCTCAATTTTCTTTCTTATTACCTCAATTTGAGTGATAAAAAGAGCCACCTAATCAATAGGGTGTCCCACTTAAGGCTTTCTAGCATTTCTCCTTCGGTAAAATTGAGCATCATTCTCTGCCATCTCATTCGGTAGTTCAAATGGGTGTTTTGGGCTCTTGCCTAGTAAGGAACTACTAAGTATAGCATTAAGAAAATTTTTAGTACATGCATTTGTATCCATATAGAAGCATTGAATCTATTCCCACAGCTAAATGCCATGGTATGGACAACTCCTTAATAATCTTTTGAACCCATTCTATGCCACATGAAAAGCTTATATCTCTAACTGGCTAAACTAATATATGTTGTTTCTAATAGCTGTAATCTTAGATGAGGCGAAGAAATGGTTTAGTAATTGTTACTCTAACTAATCCCACATCTTAATGAATAGATGTGGTAGATCTTAATACTAATTTCTTGCTTCCCCAATCAATGAAAATGGGAAGAGTATTAGCATTATAGACCCTTTGGCAACATATTCAACTTAATTAAGCCACAAACTTCATTGAAGCTTTCTAAATATTGGGTATGATAATCATGATGGAGCCCTACAAATTAATTTATTTACACCATATGAACAAGTGAAGCTTTTAGTTTAAAAAATAATTGAATCAATCCAAGGCTCCATAATAGTTGTATGAGTATTTATCCATAAAGGGGCAATATATTCTCTAGTCAATCTATTATCATTAGCTACATTTAATGCATCTTCCAAGTTGTTATCCTTACTATTCGCATTTGTAACATCCTAAGGACTGTCCAATTAAGTTAATTTGAGTTAAATTCCATAAGTTGGAATTTAATGGTAATATTAGGATATTAAGCAATCAGATTGGAAATTACTTAGGAAATATATATAAGTACAAATTAATTATGTTATCATATAGTAGAGAATGAAATTGAGGGTATAATTGAGAAGAAATAAAATAAGGATTGAATAAGGGGATGTAAATGGGAACCGACTTAAAGTTTTTTTTTTAGAATTAAAACATGGACTTGGGTTTTGCAGCAAAGAGGGGACAAAAAAAGAAATTAAGTGAAGGGCAAAAAAAGAAAGGAATACAGGTTAAAAAGAAAAAGGGGAAGCAGCAGAAATCAAAATTGGTTATGCTGGAAAGAAGTAAAAGCCATATGCTAGTGACTATTGCCACTATCATAGTGTTAGAACAGCTCACTGTTGTGGCAAGCAAAGCTACTACAACCATACTGAGGTGCAACAGCTGCATGTAGTAGGTGCTACAACAACAACTACAGTAAGGTAGCTATTACAAAATACAAAAGGAGGAAAGGTGCAAGCACAAGTAACGGAATGGACTAGTAAGAGAGATGTCTAATAGGTAGCCAGACAATGAATTACTATAGTGAGAAGGATTGCTAGTAGATGTTAGCAGCAAAAATAGCAATAGTTGCTATAATAATTGCGAAATTATGAAAATAGTAGTATCGAGAGGGGGCATTTTCAATTGGATTTGAATAAGCTACAAAAGGGCATAGAAAGTAGGTAGCCAACCAGGAAGGAAAAAAAAAGAGAAAAAGAATATAAGGTAAATTGAGAAAGATGTCAAAGAGAAGAAGAAGAAAATTATTACGAGTGAGTGAGAATTTCTAAATTCTTTTATTTTTATGTCAATTTAAGTGCTATAAATGATTGTTTAAAGGCTTTATTTAATCTACATAGGATTAGTAAAAAAGATTTTAAATGAGCTAAGATAAAGAAAGAAAGGCTATTGTTTTAGGTTTATGTGTTCTTTTTTCAATCTTAGAATTCTTTTTTAGGTCTTTTATGTAATTTAATGTATGAATCAAAAATTTAAGTTGGATGGAACTAAGTTTATTTTGTTATATACACCTTATGTGGTGTCATGAGGAATTGCGATTAGGTCATTATGTTTTTTGTTTAATGATTCTAATATATTGTAAAGATAATGATTAAGAAGTTAAGAAGCCTAATCTTAGGTTCTAATAGACTATATTTATCTTGGTGTATGTTGGAGTAATGTGCTTGAGGCAAGATAAATGACAAAGGGGCTATTTAAAGAATCCATAGATTGATGGCTACTATATTTGGATTCAAGGAAAAAGGCTTATAGATTAGGGGATTTTGAGCTTAAAGTGGTTAGTAAACCTATGTTTAGTGTGTTGTACCAATAATGATAAGTGCGAGATGAGATAGTATTAGAAGTATGAAATGGATATATGTGTGTGCAGGTACATATGTGTGCATGCATAATCTATAATATAACCTTTGTATGTGTGAAGTTAATATTAAAAGTGAGTAGTTTTATACTTGAATTGTATGACTTATGCATACAAATTCATGTAAGCTAGAAATTATGATGTATTGACATTAATTGCATGGTGGAGACATAATTTCAAAAGAACTTAGAATATAAGAAGGGTGGTATGTTTAGGACACTAAATTGGTCGTATAATGGTAGTATAAGTATGTGTGTGTTATTTTAACATGTTAAATAAGAGTTTAAATAATGGAATTGAGTTAATAGTTACACACATATACTTGTGACTTACAATATCATACTAGACATTATATGAGCATATGTATACTATGTAGTCTACAGTGTTATGTGAAAGTGTTATGTGTGTATATGTGTGTTATGGATCAAAAACAATCAATGACATACGTAGGCTTTTTAATTTGATTTAATATCTTAACATGTAATTATATTCATGAGTGTATCAAAAAAATGCCTGGATTATGAAATGGGAGATAAGTCAAGTAATGGTAAGTGAAGAATGACACTTTATGAGTAAGAGTATGTGAACACATGAACATGAATGCATGATAATAGTTATGTTAAGAGTCAGAATAAGCTACCATTGGCATAATTGAACTAGCATGGCCATGTATAGCTTGTCAAATGGAATTTTAGGGGACTTAGGTTATGAATAAGAATTAGTATTAAGTAGAGAATGTATTTTCATTATGGAATCTTAGGGTCTATACGTTGGTGGTAAAATTGGGTGTAAGGTTAAATCATGTATAGTATTTTTTTATAATGAAATAATGGATATTCAAATAGCATGTACATGTGTTTATCATTACATTTAGAGTGTGTGTGTGGAATGAATGCTATTAATGATTATGGTAAGAGTTATGCTTGTATTAAAGGGTAAGAATGCATGAGTTATGTTAGGGTGATGGATTTGAATGTGCAGGTTGAATGGTAATATGTGTTAATATGAAGGATGATGTTTTAATATGACACTTATATTAAAACCTAATATAAGCTAAATGATATGCTAATGCAAGATAAGAGTAAGCATCTTAGAAATGACGTAATATGGACTTATAGTCATGTTCTTTTAACCTTCCTAAGTTTCATGAGCTTAGAACAAGTGATAAACATGACTTTAATGCATGCTTACACTCATAGTTAAGATTGTGATTGGTATATGCCTACGTGGGTATGTTATTGTAATACAAGATGTTTATATGCCTTGAGGCTGGATATACATGATGGCAGGAGGGTTAAAAGTATGGTTGAAAGGCTTGAGATTATGTTTAAAGTTATAATTGTGTTTTACTAAGGATGTTAAGCTATATGAAGTTATATGAGTGCTTATGAACATGAGATAATGTATACTTGCACATATGCACTCCCTTATCTCCTAGTTCACTAGCTAAAATGACTTCTTAAAGCTATTTAATTATAGTCAATCTTAGTAAATTATATTCTTTTAGTTGATAAATGTGTTGTACCAATTTAATGTCTTATAAATACCTATGGCTTTTTACTAAACACATGCACACTCTTGATCAGGTATATGTAAATGGCATGTTTATGTTCACCTCATTATGCACAATTTAGATAGATTGGTAATCACGTCCACATGACAAGCACTTATGCACAAGTAACATGCTATGTTCAAATCACAAACCTAATATTCCATCAGTTGAATTAATAAATAGGGCACTCTATATATCCTTGGTTGGCATCTTGAATACATGAGATTTGTTACGTATGTATAACACTTATTATTAGCTATGAGAGACAAACAAAACTATGATAGGAAATTAAAAGAGTAAAACATAAAAGGTTTTGTAAAAATTCATTAATCAGAATAAATTAATTAGGTTTTATGAGATAAGAGAAATTCTTCTCAAATAAGAACTTTTTACACTAGGAATTAATTAATGCTACTAATCACAAGAGTCACAATAAACTAAGTATACCAAGTCAGGTAAAATTTGGGTTAGTGGCATAAAAAGGATGAAAGCAATACATGTAATTCATAATACAAATAAAACTTACAAGGAAATAAAACTAAAGATCTAGAGCCTAAGGTAACCTTATAGAATCTAGGTTAAGGTAGCTTTAGCATGCTAGAGAGGGATCTTATGCAAATCTATGACATTTACAGCTCGGCATGAGTGCCATATAAGCTATTTATAGTTAAAAATGGCTAAGGCCATTAATACCTTTTAGCTTATAGTATAGAAGAGGCAAGGCAATATGTGAGCCTATCCTTGTCACCAATTTTTAGCTTATAATTTTTTGAATCATTTACCCTTCCTCAAAGTCATTATGTGAGTAAGTTACCCAAGGCTTTATTTATGTTAATTATGCTAAATTTAAGAAACACTAATACCAGATAGAAATAACATTAATTGAAAAATAGAAAACATGTTATGACATGACATATACATAAGTCATTGTAGTCATGAGCATAAGTTTTAGAAATCATAGCATGGCACAGGTATACAATGAATCATGGAATAAGCCATGACATGGGATCGGCATAAGTTATTAGAATTATAGTTACAAGATTCATGAATCATAGCATGATATAGCTATACATATGATAGTGAGCATAGTTATTCATGTGAAGTAATTCTAATAGAAAGTAATAGTTGATAGCAACAATAGCTAAGCATATGCATTTCATCAATACATGAAATTTGCATGGTATGTTAAGAAATACATGACATTAAATAGGAATAGAACTTTTATCTATATATAGCTAATATGTATTTATTGTGAGTATGCTTGACAAGTTATGATAGAGGTTAGAAATTATACTAATAGGGACACATCTTTAGGACTACCAGTAAGAAGTACTCATATTTTGTAGGTACGGTTAAATTGTGATTTCATTATGTGCCTAAGTACATATTCAGACTATACTCAGGATAATTTAAAAGGATAACTATGTCAGTCCTTTTCCAAATGGAATATTAACATAGCTTTTTTGTTTAATGTGCAGGTTATGGGAGAATGCTAAAAATGGACACCCTTCCTAAGGTAACTTTGCCCAAAATTGCTAGTGAATCTTGACATTTAGCTAGTTATTAACTTTTAATATATCTTAACGAAAAAGAAACTCATATATGTGGTAGACAACCAAATGTATTATTCCTTATTATATAATTGTATATATATGACATGTCACACATTAAGGGCAGTTTAGGTTGAGGATCATTGAGGGTGTGTATAAATAAATCTATAGGTTCTTATATTAATAAATGCATATGTGTAATAAGGTATAGGTGGTTAAGATTCGGGTCAGGTGAGTCCTTGTATAACTCTTTCTTTCTTTAGAAGGGGTTTAGTTATGTTCTTTAGTTGTCACAAAGAGTGACGGACTCGATGTTATAATGATGTGATATATGCATCACATGCTTGATGTTATTATAATCATTGAGTATTGCTAAAGGATTGTTACAATGTATGAAAGTGTTTTCCATAGGTTAAAAATTCTGGTAGGGCCTCCGATCAGCTATTGTGCTATCAGAATTTCATCTTAAGTTATCAATTTTTCCTGAAATAATAATATCTTGTGTCAACCAAGCCTATTCTATCCTAAGATTAGGGTTAATTAAGTAAACCATAACCCTACAGATCCTTGGTATAAGTCAAATAGTGGTGCTTCTTTTGGATACCTAGTTGTATCTATTAAAGGGCATTACAAAGTGGTATAAGAGCAGGTCTATTATCCTAGAAAACTAAGTTGTATGCTAGAGTATGTTTATGTCACATATTTGCATATATATGTTGATTCAAGCTATATCAAATAATTTTGGGAAGACTGTCAGCATATATATAAGGATGTCCTCAAACACTTAGCAAGCTCCCATAACCAAGAGAAATCACAAGTATTTTTTTATTTTGTGTTAATTCCAATCTTTTATTTTGTATTAAAATATAAAGTTACGTAGTAAGTTCCTATATATGTCAACTCCTAAATATAAGGCAAATTTTAAGTATCTTAGTATGCATACGCTTCAAGAACTATTATCGTTAAAAGAACTATAGTATGAAGAGATTGAGATAGAATGTTTTCTAACGTTTAATATGTAAGCAAGGAATCACTTGTTTAAAATAAAAGATTTTCCAAATTGATCAAAGTGCAAGTTATTTTTAGCCTATGGTAAGAAGGTTTAAAGTACCTAAGTAGATGATGTGGGATTAAATAGAGTACTAGAGGGTTTCACATAAGTGAAAGATATTGGCATTCTTAATGGTTAAAATAATAACCTCAGTCCTATTTTGAGGATGAAATAGCTTAAGTGAGGGAAGATTACAACATCTCAAGGATTAAAGACTGCCTAATTAAGTTAATCTAAGTTAAATTTTATAAGTTAGAATTTAATGGTAATATTAGGATATTAAGTAATCAGATGGGAAATTACTTAAGGGAAATGTACATAAGTACAAATCAATTATGTTATCATATATTATAAAATTAAATAAAGGGTATAATAAAGAAAAAATAAAGGAAAGATTGAATAAAAGGATCTCAATAAGAATCGACTTAAAGTTTTTTTTAAACTAAAACATGGCCTTTAGTTTTGTAATAAAGAAGGGACAAAAAATAGAAATTGAGTGAAGGGCAAAAAAAAAAAAGAAAGGAACACAGGTTAAAAAAGAAATAGGAGAAGCAGTAAAAACCAGTGGAAGGAAGAAAAAGGTAAAAGCTAGCGACTACTACCACCATCGCAGCATTAGAGTGGCCAGTTGTTATAGCAAGTAGCACTATAGCTACCACACCAAGGCATAGTAGCTGCAAGTGCTAGCCACAGGTAACAGGTGTTGTGACAACAGCTGTAGCAAGGTAGCTACTACGAAATGTGAAAGGAAGGGAAGGTGCAAGCGCAAGTGGCAAAGCAGACCAACAAAAGGGATGTGCAGTAGGTTGCCAAGTAATGAATTACTGTAGCAAGAGGGATTACTAGTGGATGTTAGTAGCAATAGTAACTATGAAATTATGAAAATAGCAATATTAAGAAGGGGTATTTTCAATTAGATTTGGAGAAGCTACAAAGTGGCATAAAAAGTCAGTAGCTGACTAGGAAGGAAAAAAAGAGAAAGAAGATGATGTAAACTGAGAAAGGTGCAGAAGAGAAGAAGAAAAAAATTATTATGGGTGAGTGAGAATTTTAAATTCCTTGATTTTTATGTTAATTTAAGTGTTGTAAATGATTATTCGAAGGCTTTGCTTAATTTACACAGGATTACTAAGAAAGATTTTGAAAGAGATATGACAAAGAAAGAACGGCTTCTATTTTAGGTTTATGTGTTCTTTTTCTAGTCTTAAAATTCTTTTTAAGGTCTTTTATGTATTTCAATGTATGAATTAAAAATTTGAGTTAGATGGAATTGAGTTTATTTCATTATACACCTTATACGATGTCACAAGGAATTGCATTTCGATCTTTAAGCTTTTTATAATGATTCTAGTATATTGTAAAGACAATGATAAAGAAGTTAAGAAGCTTAATCTTAGGTTTTAATAGACTATATTTATCTTGGTGTATATTAGAGCAATACAATTAAGGCAAGATAAAGGAAAGAAAAAGTTATTTTGAGAATTCAAAGGTTGATGGCTATTGTAAACCTACATTTAGTGTGTTGTACCTATAATGATATGTGTGAGATGAGAGAGTATTGGAAGAATGAAATGCATATATATGTGTATTTGTGTGTGCATGCATATTTTATAATATAACCTTTATACATGTGAAGCCAATATTAAAAGTAAGTAGTTTTGTGTTTGAATTGCATGACTTATGTGTACAAATTCATGTAAGCTAGAAATTATGATGTATTGATGTTATTTGCATGTTAGTGACATAATTTCAAAAAAAACTTAGAATATAAAAAGGATGGTATGTTCAGGACACCAAGTTGGTCATATAATGGCAGCATGTATAGGTATGTGTGTGTTGTGTAGTAAATGAGGATTTAAAAAATGGAAATGAGTTGATAGGTGCACACTTATACTTGACTTATAATATCATACTAGACATTATATAAGCATACACATATTATGTAGTCTACAGTGTCATGTGAAAAATGTTATGTGTGTTATGGATCAAAAGAAATTAATGACATACGTAGGTTTTATAAGTTGATTTAATATCTCAACATGCAATTATATTCAATGTATGAGTGTATCATAAAAGAAACGACTAGATTATGAAATGAGAGATATGTCGAGTAATGATGGGTGAAGAATGATTCTTTATGAGCAAGAGTATATGAATGTGTAATAATAGTATGGTGGCAAGATTTGGCATGAGCTACCATTGGCATAATTGAACTAGCATGACTATGTATAGCTTGTCAAATGGAATTTTGGGGGACTTAGGTTATGAATAAGAATTAGTATTAAGTGGAGAATGTATTTTTGTTGTAGAATCTTAGGATCTATACGTTGGTGGTAAAATTAGGTGTAAGGTCCTACCATATATGGTATTTTTTTATAATGAAACTATGGGTATTTAAATAGCATATGTGTATGTGTTAGTCACTACATTTGGAACGTGTATGTGGAATGAATGGTGTTAATGATTACGGGATGAGTTATACTTATTTTAAAGGGTAGCAATGCATGAGTTATGTTAGTGTGATGGATCTAAATGTGTAGGGTGAATGGTAATATAAGTTAATGTGAAGGATGATGTTTTAATATGACACTCACATCGGAGCCTAAATAAGAGCTAAATGATAAGCTAATGCAAGATAAGAGTAAGCAGCTTAAAAATGATGTAATGTGGACTCATAGTCATGCTCCTTTAAACTTTCAAAGCTATATGAGGTTAGAACAAGATATAAACATGACTTTGATACATGCTTACACTTGTAGGTGAGATTGTGATTGGTATGTGCCTATATGGGTATGTTGTTGTAATGAAGATCTTTATATGCCTTGAGGCTTGATATACATAATGGCAAGAGGGTTGAAAGTATGGCTAAAAGGTTTGTGATTATGTTTAAACTTATAATTGCATTTTATGAAGGATGGTAAGCAACATGAAGTTATACAGATGCTTATAAACATGAGATAATGTATATTTACACATATGTACTCCCTCATCTCCTAATTTCACTAACATACTATATATAGATTTATTATGTTTAACTCAGGATGAGACGGTTAATATTTAGTATTGCCACCTGGCTTTACACCAAGAACACTGATCTTTTGCCCATAAAGAGTTCGAAATCATATCTTATTTATGCCCTAATAATATACCTTCCTTTATATTCTAACGTTTATCAATCTCATATCATGCAAGCAATCATTTTAATTAAAGTATTTATGTCACCTTTTCATTAAAAGAAATAAATTATAATATTGAAATATACAACAAGCATCAGTGTATATTGAGTAGCCACAAATTAAGTTACTTGTTAGTTGTGGTTTAACTTGACAACTACCTATAATTTCATAGATATTAGCGATAATTGCACATCTCCCATCTCTAAGAGATTGGCCTTTGTTAAATACATTTTTCATGTGACCTTTATTAAGAAAAACTCAAAACTATTTTATAAGAAAACACCAATTAATTTATGTAAAAAGCCATTGATGTAAGGTTCAGCTTTTAGTGTGTAAAATAAGTTATTAATCTAAATATTACAACCCAAAATAGTTAAAAGAAATAAAAGGTACAAAACCAAATAAATAAATAAAGAACAAACTATTAGGTTCTATTTTTATGTCTTCAAGTCCATACAGACTCCTTAAGGCTCTAGTTTATATTTATACGGACTATGATGTATCATGGCTAATATGTCCGCCAGACCTCCTACCCAATAAGAATAGTCACTTTTATAAAACTCAAAGAAAGAGGTTAGTAACACAAATAATGTCTGTGAGCACCTCATAATTAGCACTAAAACAAATAATAACAACATCTGCAATGTGAATTTGAATGATCAGGATACATGCCTAAATGATGATTATAACTAAGAAAATGATGAATTAATCACATAAAAGGAAACATAAAGATATTCACAAGGACTAGAATTCAAAACTTATGTCCGTGCGGACTATACTCCTTGTGAAAGGGAATTCGTTTAGACTATAAAACAACATAAGCATGTAAGAAACACATACATCCAAGCGGGCTATGATCCTTGCGAAAGGAAGTCCATGCAGACCACACATTAATTCTAGAATATCACCAATATACATAGTAAAGAGCAACACAATGATATAATATAATAGCATATAAATATGTCAACATGGTGAGAATAATACATAGTATACAAAGCAAATAGAAAACTATATTGAATAAAACAATGGTCCACACAGACATCAGATCACACACATATTAACATATTAAGTCCGTGTAGACCTTATCATGCTTTAAGATAAGTTTGTGCGATTAAAGTGTTAATTACATAATGATTACAACATTTTAACGTGCAATTATGCACATTTAAAATAATTTAAAATAATAACTTACTCTTATAAACAATGTGTGGATTACATAAAATCACGTCACATATAATTTAATCATAGGAGATCATAGGTTTATAGAAGTAATATGAATGAATACAGATGAATACAATAGGAGGCCTTAGATCTTACCTTGTAAATAAGCTTCAAGCAATAAGATAAGTGTAGAGTTTTAGAAAAGATTATTATTTTGGTATGGGCTAAAGGTCTAGTAGTGCGAATTTTACTTTGGAGTTTGCACCTAGACTCCCAAAATAATGGGTTTGGCTTTTTTTTAATTCCCTCCTCCTTCTCATACCCGAAAGAGGTTATTTATAGGCTTAGGGGATGACTCCCCCATTTAGAAGAGCCAGAGTCAATGTAGGATTAAGAAATAGAGCTTGAATAAGAAGTTCACACTTCTAAAAGCTTTCTATCGACAAGTCCATACGAACTATCGCTGATGACGTTCGTGCAAACTTAGACTTTGGGTTTAGCCTAGCAGTCCATGGGCCTTGGGCTTGGTATTGGGTTGAGTATAAATAGTCCATACGGATATGGGATTTGGTTAGTTCGGGTGGATCATGGGCTGTAGGTTAGGTTAGGCCTTGGTTGGTTGGTGCGGACCTCATAGTATCAGGTTCGGGTAGAGTTGTACCAAGGTAGTCCATACGAACTACGGTTTTAGGTTGTTTGCTTTATTGCTTAAACCTGTCTTTAATTATCATCGTGGACCCAAAAAGTAAGGCATCTACAGTTACCCCCACTTTGGTGTGTGCTGTGAAAATGCACAAATTGAAACAGTGCATAATAAAGTACAAAAGAGATACTGACCTATGTTACCTGATGAGTTGTGTTTTATATTCACTCAAGTGTTTATTAAATTAGTGAGAAGTTGAATCCAAAGAAGTGAAGCCTATGTATTATGTAGTTGGATTAATGTGTAGTTGCATCTGAAGCAAAAATGATAATTGTGAATTTGCATAGAGCTGAATCCATCATGTGATAGAAGTGTTAGACTAACTTAGAGTCAAATTCATAGAGATATGATAGAAATACTAAATTGACATGAAGTTGAATTCATGGAGATGCGATAGAAATATCGAATTAACTTGGAGTATAATTCAAATAGTAAATATATAATGGATTAACATGAAGTTGAATCCGTAGTAAAGACGTGATAAAGTTGTCAAATTAACATAGAGCTAAATTTCAAGAGAAAATTTATAGTAGTATTGTGGATTAACATTGGGTTAAATCTAAAACATTGCACATGATAATCAAGTTTGGATGATTAGTACAAGGCTGAAAAATAATAGAAATATTAGATTAACTAGGGGCTAAATCCAAATAGTATTGAGGTTGGATCCATGGTTACATGAGTGAAGGGCTGCTGTTAGCATCCTTTCCTTAAAAGATGGGGTTGATAGAATTTCAAGGGTAATCCTTCAAGGGTCTTCAACTCAAGTTATCCATGAAATAAGGGATGCTAAGGAAAAGGATTTTGAAAATCTCCAACAAAAGGAAAGGATATGGCTCATTCCTTTATTTTAAAAGGGTTAGAATTAATGTTTAAAGCAAGCAGGTCCTATTTTCTTAAGATAGTTACTAATTTTTAGCTCTATTGGCATGTTGCACCTTTAATAAATCCTATTTTAGGTTAATTTGCTAGGTAAAGATGGATGAAAGAAGTGGCTTGATGTTCGAGATAACTAATCCCCACTTTAACAACTTAGGAGAATTGGAAGGTTGATTCATCTCCATTAAGTCTTCATTTTTCAAACTTTTAATGACAAAATAGTCTCTCATTTGGGTTATTTAATGATGCTATATTGAAAACAATAAAATGTACTTAAGAGATTTGAAAAAAAAGGGTTGAATTATTAGTTTGAAAAGAAACTAAATAAATTGATCCATTTTGTTCATTTTTATTTCTAGCTAAAATAAAACACTTTTAACCATGTATGCATTTTCTAAACATATAAAAAATGACTATATGGAAAAAAACATGTGTCATTGAGCTGAAATTGATGCTAAATTCAATTAACTTATTCAAAATTAAGTGAAAATGGAAAACCTAATTTAATAATTGGTTAAATTCATTTTATTGATTCAAAATTTTGAATAAAACAATTTTTTTTGTTGATTAGTTAATAACACTAATAAATATTGGATAAAAATCAATTTTGTTGATTGAAAAAAATATATGTAGATTCATTAACCAAAAATGACCTATATAGTTTTTAACAAATCAATTTTCCTTGTATTCTCACATTTAAGTGCAAATTCTCACTCATTTTTGTGCATCATTCAATTTTTGTCGTTGGTTTGATTATTTTTATGCCTTTTTGAAGTCATGTTTAAGAACACCTTAGACAAACAAAGGTTGTGTGGACTAGAGAGGTACTAGTGTTGAGATAAGGTCCGTGCAGACATAGGCATAAGTCCGTGAGCATGGTCCGTGTGGATTATAAGCCTTTGAAAATTGAGTTAAAGTATTAGTCTATGTGGATGATACAATAGGTCCGTAAAGCTAATTCGTGTGAACTATGGGCCAATGGAATATAGGCTGGAGTATTAGTTTATGCAAACGTGAGCAAGAAAGTCTATACGAACATTGTAGGATAGATTAAAACCTGTCAATCTTTTCTTTTTCTTCTTTATTTTCCATTTCTGCTCTTAGTGATTTTTCTCTATTTTTCTTTCAAAAAGTCTTATAATGGCTTCTCCTTCGTCTTTCAGCTCCTCTTCTTCATATTCTAGTGATGTTGTAAAGATGAGGGAGGTCTCTAACAACATTGTTACTCCCACTAATAGCCATCTTTTCTCCTCCACCTCTAGTAATAGACATTTTGATACCCATTCTAGAGGGTTTTGTTCCCTCTTTATCCTTACACCACCCAAAAAAATACAGCTCTGGTAAACAGCATTTACTTTAATGAGCTAATTCTAATATTGGCGAACCTCGCTCATCATGCGTACTTGGAGGTCTACCCTCAAGTTGGTTTTTGTCTTTCAAAGCTTTATTTTGTGCATTTTGTGATTTTTGAGTCATTTTCTTTTCTTTTTATGGCACTTTAATTCAACAAGTCCATGCAGACCTATTTTGGTTAGGGCACATTTGGTCCATACAGACCTTATCCATGGTCTAGATTTACAAAAGTCTTATGGAGCTTTGTTGTATGTTACTACATGTAATAGGATAGATGGTCTATGCAAACATCTTTTAGTGTTGTTTTGGGTTTGTTTAGACTTTATTTAGGCATATATTTAGGTCCGTATGTACTATGTTTAAACTTTTTTAGACCTTCTGTATGTTTAAATTGTCTTATGATTTTTATGAATTTTTTTTTATGAAGGTCTATGTAAATCTCAGCAAGACTTAGTTCGTGCAGACTCTGTTTCTAATTTTGCTTGTTTTAAGTCCATGCGGGCATGGCTTTAAGGCTTGTTAGTGGTTGGTCTGTACGAACACTAGTCATTCCCCTACATTACCTTTTCATGCAAACACATCTTAAGTATAGGGGTACCTTGTCTGGACCACAGTAGTGGCTTTTCGGTGATGTTTGTTCCAATTAAGGATTAGGTGAGTGATAATCTTTCAGACCTCTATAAATCACCTTATCGAAAGAGATTTCTTAGGGACCTTTAATTGCTCTAAGCCTTACTTGATAGGTGGCTAGACACCACGCACACCTTCCATCTATCCTTCAAGGAGCTTATGATTACCCATTTTGATTGGGCGTTGATTACTAGTGTGCCATGCACTAAGCAAGCAATTGCTTTTAATGCCAGCTATCATTATCCTTCCCTTTGACTCTAGGAGGTAAGGAGCTTATTAGGATTTATGCCCTAGGATTATTCAGGTAGCATCTGGTGCACTGACTTGTATGAGTGATGGATTGACACTACTCTTTCTGGTCAGCCTAAGGTGGACCAGTATGCTTATTACTTCATCTTGTACTGTCTAAGGACCACACTATTTGCCAATGCTAATGGCAACGTGAGCTGGAGTTTCCTTCCTATCTTGGAGCAGATTGAGGGTATTGGTTCTTGGAACTGGTGTTGCTCTTTGCTTGGGTAGATGTATAGGAGTTTGGATATGGCGGCTAAAACCAAAAAGAGCCATCATTTCTTCACAACTTTGTTTTAGGCATCCTAGTGAGTAACTCCTATAGGTTTTTTTTTTTTCTTTATGATTTTGTTCTTTTTTATTCAGACATTGCTTTTCATAGGTTTTTCTTTTGAGTTTCACTCGTTACCATGCTCATACGAGCTAGATATCCTTATTGGTATCCAATGATGGATAGGTAGGTTCGGCCATGCTTAAGTACTTGGAATGCCTCATCTTTGATGCTTCATCATTAGTACCTCATCTTTCGATCTTGGACCAATATGAGTGACCCTGTGTATTAATTAGTTTATTTCATTTATTATGAATTTTATGCTTACCTGGTTCTTTTCAGATTGACTTGGCATGGTGGGTCTTCCCTATTGAGGAGATGTCTGACTTTTTTTTCTCTATTCAAGAAATATCCTCTTGAAGGATGTTGCTAACGACTCCAAAGGCCTATTATTGGTTTTTGGGAGAAAAGGTACTGACTTGGCATATGGGTTCTGATGCATGGTATATTCTTCATTATCCTCCTGATTCTATGCTATTCAAGAGGTATATAGATGATTGGGAGTTTGTATAAGGCATGACTGTTGGTGTGCATGGAGACACGATCGAGATAGATAAAGAAGATTATTCCTCTTGGGCATTCACTCATTTGCTTCTTCGAGTGCCTTATACTTTGGGCCCTACTTCTCATGTATTCTCGCTTTGGCTTTTAGATGTAGTATCTGAAAGTGCTTTTTTTTATTATGTCTTGCATTGAAGCCTTCTCCTTTTTCTTCTAAGGTTAAGCCTTCTTCTTTTAAGAAGAGGGTAAGAACGACTTTTTGCTTCCAAGAACCGTAATTTTCACCTCTTATAATATGTATTCTTAGGGGTGAGACTTTAACTCTAGTTATTGGCTTCTTATTGATACCTAGTGAAGTTGTTGGAACTTTTACTAATGTACTTGAGCTGAGCTATATGCAATATGGCATTAATGGGGAGTTAACTTTTGCATGCCTTAAGTTCGAGGACTACTAGTTAATGCCTTTTGAACCAAAAAACACCATATTTATATGACCTTTATGACCTTCTTTGTTTGACATATTAATTAAAATGATATTTCTTGTTTAGGTTTTACTAAGTTATGAGGGCTCTAATTAAGAGGACTGCTCGAGTAGTGGAGGCTTTTAGGCGAGCAATAGTGGATGAGATGCATGTTCTTGCTATAAATATTCTCCTACACTTATTAGTTATGTATACATATGTGCATGGTATGCATGATGCTCAAAAGAAGTTGAAGGCATTGAAGATTTTTG
>CANXYI012224027.1:0-15437 GCA_948208565.1 Hura crepitans | reverse complement strand
AACAAATGCTAAAGTGGTATATTTTTATATTTTAAAGGACTAAAAAATGTATTGTGCCATTTAAGAAGGACCTATTTGAGAATTCTTAACTTGATGAATATGGATCATTGGATAGAGGATGAGAAGCAATCCTAGCCACGCATCCAGAGCCATATAAAAGGGAGTGCCAATGATTAGTTAGAAGAAAAAAATAACGTATTCTCTTATTCTCATCTGCTCATTAATGGAAACATGGTTCATCTCCTTTTCCCTTTACCAGTGCATAAGGTAAGTTATTCGTTACCAAATCTCAAGCATTTGAATTCTTCTTACTACTAATTGATTACATTTTTCTTTATTTTTGGTTTTGGTGTGGTTGCTCATATTGTAAAAGAGGAGAGAGGAGAGCCTTTAAAGGTGAAATAAAAAAGAAAACAAATCGTAGAGTTGTGAATTGGATTCTTTAATGTCCCTAATTGATTTATAATGTATGTGTATAAACATAATCATGATTATCTACTGTAAATTGATAAAATTAGATTGATGGTTTATATTTTGCATTGTATTGAAATTGAAGAGTTGGTTGCTGAAATTGAGGATGAATTATATGATTTGGATGTGTAACTAATGTGTAAATTGACCTGGAATAGGTTTAAAATGTTTAGAAAATAATTAGTGATTATAATTACATGAATTATTATTTGATTGAATGATTTTTTACTATAAAAATTGAAGCAAAATTGCAAATGTGCAGGCCTCATAGTCATGACACCTTGTGATGTTTTTGTAGCTTCTAGAATTTTGAGGGCCTTACAGCTATGACCCCTCTTTAGTGGCTCCGTTATTGAGTTTTTAAAATTATGTTTGCTTAATTTTTAAGAGTGATTTCAAGGACATTTAATAGAAATGGTTTATATAATATTTTAACATATATAACAATTAAAATTACATAATTTTCCCACGAGTATATGGTTAAACATGAAAGGAAAAAGAATAGCAATGGCTAAGAGCATGAACTATTTGCTACCTTTTGAATATGTCACACTTTGACTTTCAATTTGAATTACACAAAAATAGAAAAAGGAATTAGAAGAAAAAGTTGGAAATAAAATGGACGTCTAGATCGAATAGAGTTGATAAATGTGAACATTGGAGCATAAGATAATAAAAGGGAAAAATGGTAAATACTTGAAATGACCAAGGGAAAAATCAAAAACATGTAATTGGAGGTACAGAGATAAGTGGAACATATGTAAAAGGGTGAAAAACATGAAAGTGGTATAAAAGGAAAATGAAAGTGTGAAAAGAATGAGGTTCGAAAAATGGTCCTGATGAATAGTGACACCAAGCTGTAAATAGTATATCATCGGCCTAATTAGAGTCGACTCTACCAAGAGGTAGTATTAATTTTTTAGTGAACTATGGTGCAATTTGAGAAGCATTTAAGATCATATAGTAGATAAAAATAAAAAATGAGATTTAGATTACGATTTACAGTAATTAGTAAACCATTTAAGGCTAAACGAAAATTTTTTAAAATGTGCTTAGAAAAATTCAAAACTAGCATACCTTTATGCTAAAATAATTTGAGGAATATGAATGTCATGTGACTCAAATTTTTATGTCATGGGAGCTATTAAAAAAATTAGGGAAATAAATTCAATTAAAGGAATATTTATGGAAAAATGGTGGAATTTTTGGTGTAGGGATTAAAATGGGCCATTAGATTAAATATTAACATAGATGATATTGGCCATCCAAGTGTGTCATATGTAATAAATGATGTGGAAATGATTAAATGATATTTTTAAGAAAAATTAGACGTGAAATAAATCCCACCATACATGTGTAAATATCTTCTTTTAATCCTAGCCATCCATTCCCCATATAAATACCTTAATATTAACAAAATATTTATGTATTTTCATCCAACATCTCGCTCCCCTCTCCCTCCCATGGCCAAATTCTGTCCATCCTACCATCCTAAAATTCTCACATTAATTCCATATTAAACCTAAGTATATTATACAGAATTGAAGCTCTCTTTATCTACTACAATAGTCTCCTAAAAAATGGATGGAAGGACGAAATATTTAGAGGAAGAAAAGAAATGAAAGATGAATTTTTGAAATAATTATTAAGTTGGTAAGTTGACTTTCAACCTAAATAATTTACATCAATTATTACATATATGTAGACAATTATTTATGTAGTAAATTGAGATATTATGTTTGATTGAATTTTGGTGAATTTTTATGTGAGGAATACCGAATGGAAGTTCAAGAATTAAAGAATTAATAAAGGAAAAAGGGGATGGAAGAGTGATTAAAGAGAATTAGAGTCATTTTATAATGATTGAAAATCTATTTATGGTATGTGTATTCTCACCCAATAAGACTTATACATTTATGTATATAGAAAATTAGTGATTTTGGAATTATAAGTTAATGGATGGAATTATTGAGTTGTATATGTAATTAGAGATCAAAAGAAATTATAGAAGTATAGAAATGAGGAAAAGGAGAAGTGGAGATAGGAAACATTTTTTTAGGTCAAAAATGGTATAAGAGAAATAATGAAGATTGTATAATGTAAATTAGACATAATTATGTAATGTGCATAAATGAAAATGTAGGTATGAAATAGTTATGTATAAAATTATATGATGATTGAATAATTATTGAAAGTATATAAGATACATAGAAATATATGTATATATATGAAGTCATGTAAAGTATTATGGAAAACATAAAGAAACATAAGTATGCTTTTAGGGATAAGAGGTTAATTACATAATTAAAAAAATAATGTAATGTATATAATAAGAAAAAAAAATTATTCATGATAAAAAAAATATGTCAAAATATATAATTGTTATGAAAATAGTTAATTGTATTAAAACAAGTATAATTAAAAATAATAAATGAGTGCTTGGAAAATTACTAAGTAAAACAAAGGAAGATAAAATAAGGAAATTAAGGGCATTTAAGAATAAGTATGGAATTAGTTAATATGAATAGAATGCCTTGAAGAAATAAACACATAAAAATAACTATGTGTATAAGTAAGTAAATGTATTTAAATAAAAAAATTCATTAGATAGGAATAAAAGGAAAAATAAGGCATATGTATATATGAAAATAAATAAGGATTTTGCATAATATTAATAATATCAATTAAAAGGAATAAACTAAATTAAATGGATCATATTTAGGAAATGTGAATTAAAATGGAGTACATGAAATGGTTTAATTAGAAGTTAAGTAAAATTGATGTAAGAATAAGTAATGACAAGAGAGGAAATATATGAATTAGATAGGTAACATAATGTGATGCATACATATATAGTTGTTAAAAATTATAATGATTAAAGTAAATATAATAAAAAAATGAATGATAAAGGCATAAGAGACTGACAATTGAATTATAAATGGAAAAATTTTATTATGTAAATATTTAGGTAGCATTAATGTAAGAAACTTGGAGAAATAAATAAATAGTGATTCCAAGGGTTAGATACATTGGAAAGATAATAAAATACATGCGAGATCAAAAGTAAAATATACTACATTGGGTAATCACAAAAAAGATGAATTGTGAAAGAAATGAGAGTTAAGAAAGTCTAAGTTGTGTATTATAAATAGTGAAATATAATGAGAATGTAGAATTTATAGATGATGTATTTGTAATGTGAATTCATCATTATTGTACTCATAGAGATCATGTCAAATAGTACACTATAATGAGATATTATGAAAGTTGTGTTTATATATCCATGTGATGGAAATATGATATTAATGTTTATTATAAATATGATTCAATTTCTTATGATGCCTAAATGACATTGAAATGAATGGAAAGGGAAATGCAATGAGAAATGACAATAGCCCCCATGTGTTAGACAACCAATTGGTATGTTAACCAATCATCTAGGGATAAATAGTAGTTGCTAGAGTACTTCGATGTTATTTAACTCTAGTGAAGCAACTAGTAAGGTCTAGTTAGACCACTGCACATATATTTATTTAATGCTGGTGTATCAGCCGGTAAGGTCCAATTAGGCCACTGCAAATATATTTTTTTAATGCTGGTGTTGTAACAACCCAAAAATCCCAATTTTTATGAATAGTACTTTTTTGAGATGGATAGTGTTCTCAAGACCCAAGATGCATTGAATTAACTGGATAAAAGTATTAGTCATAAAATAATTTTAGGCAAAGTTTGAAATTAATCAGAAGTCGTTTGATTGGTTAAAAATGCTAAGAAAGTTTTTACGGTAGTGTTTTATGAATAGTGATCATGGCAAAGCTAAACCATAAATTATTTTCAAAGTTGCTCAAAAAATTCCAAAACTTATACAACCTAATACTAAAAAATTCCAACAAGTCTAATGGCATTAGAATTAAAATTTTTAGAGGTTAGAAAGTATTTTATTTGAATATCGGGACACATAAAAATGGCATTTTAATTTGATTTCTTTTGTTTCTCGAGCTCCAGTTTTTAGAGCATGTGGGCCCATACTTAATTTAATTTTTGGTGCTAAAATGAGATTAAAAGAGGTCAAAAATGGGGAGAAAAAATTTAAAGAATGCATTAAAAAGAAAATTTTTCAAATATAATACATATGGTCAAAATTAATTAATTTTGGTCAAACTCTCAAAACAAAACACTCACTCCCTCTCTCTTCTTTCCACTATTGGCCACCAAGGAGAATTCTTTCCATTTTTTAGCTTTTCCTCCATTAAGCCACCAATTTTCACACTCTACAAAATATACACCCTCCCTACAATCTCTAATGCAAAATTAAAAGGAATTACCAAAAGAAATGTCATTTTTATTTAAATAATACTTTTCAAAAACTGATATTTTCCCTTATTCTGTAGGTGCCTAAGAGTTAAAAAAATATGGTCATTTGGAATTTTTGGATATTGTATGAATTTATATCAAATTTTCTAAATCTATAATAGGCAATTGTCGAATCGAAAAGGATTCACAATAATGGCAAACTGAAGGTTTAGTCCGGCTTCATAGAGTTTTTCAAGCATGTTAGGTTTGAGTAATAGATTTAACTAGTGCATTTATTATATGACCTAAGGTTTACATGTTATATGTACATATGTATATATGTGTATAAATGAAAATTTGTCATGTAATTAGAAAATTAACATGTAAATTATGATTATAGGGTGAAATAGGATATGAATGTACAATGTATGATGGAAGAATTGATGTTGGGTGTGTATGTGCGTATATGGCTGAATGGCCTTATGAGTGGGAATTTGTGTTTAATGTGATTAAATATGTAATTTACTACATAATGTCATTTAATAATGGATTATAGGTTATGAATTAAGAGATATAATTAAGTAGCATGGTGTTGTACCAAATGTACATATGTGTGTGTGTGTGTATGACTTGTGGCCAAATGGTTATTTGGATGATTATAAAATTATAAGTCATGTAATGTACATAAATAAGCATGTTTTGATGACCTATGAATGTTTATGTATATGTGAAGAATGGAGTGGTGTAATAAGTATAAAAATTAAATGTATGAGGTGACAAAATGGTAAACATATCCTATATACATGAAATACATGGAATTGAGTATTACAAGAGTTGTATGTTGATTATGCAATTATTGGCATGAAGAGTGGAAGTAAATATGGAATGGAATAAAAAAAATGAATTAGGTACTTGATTTTTATTTTGGGCCAAAAGGGTTAATATCAATAGGGTATGAATATGGCTTGGTTTAATGATGAAATCATAACTTAGAAAATGGTAAAATGCAAGTGTGTATATATATATGTGTGTGTGTGTGTGTGACCGAAAAGGCCTATTTGATTTTAATGAATGTATATGCCTAAAAATGAGCATGAAATCATAGTATGTGCTTACAAATGAGAAAATGAACACTTTGATGCTAAAATGTGTATGAAAGTATAATATAGAAATGTGAGGCACATGAAATTAATTAAGGAATATGATATTGTGCTTAGATGCCAAAATAAAGAAAATGAGACAATATTCTTGATTTTGACTAATTGATATGATATTAGTATCAAAATGAATTATTTAAGTTTAAATTATGATGGTGAAATTTTTGAAAAATGAAAATAACCCTTATAAGTAACAACCTAGAGATGGATAGTTTGATTAGTCAACTAGAGATAGCTCGCAGCTGCTAGGCACTTCGGTGCTTAAAGTTAGTTACGGGTCCACTCATAGTTTAACCCAAAACTTGTACTTGATGATCTTGGATTTCTACATGGGTGCAACCACTATTCAAGTCCCACGAGGCGACTATATGGGTTTACGCTGGTTAGCAGCCATTCAGGTGCAAAATTTGGGCCACTACACATGATGATATGATATCTATAAGCTTTATGTTCTCATTAATATGGGCATTGTAAAAATAATCTTATGTATTTAATTAGAGTAAACTTGTTATTTTTACACACACTACACGATTTAAATTATGTAAATGATTAATATTGTTGAAAATGTAATAATTGCATTATTTATGCTTATGGGAGGTATGTGACTGCAATATTAAGTGTTTTGCATAGCATGATGAATTTGAGCATGTTATTTTCTTCACATTAAGTGGTACATATACATGGTATGAATTAAGTTACAATTATCATATAGGTGATTAATGTCATTATGCATTATATGAATGGATATGTATTAATAGTTCCATTCAATGGTTATTTCAATTACACCACTAAGCAATTTGTTTAGTGCATTGTTTATTTGTAATATATAGGTAGGGAGAACAATTGAGCCCAAGCCTCGGGACATTTAGACTAGCAAGAGAAGAATATTTCTTTTGGTATATTTTGTTGTTGTAATTAAATTATGAGATGTATAGATAGTAGAAAATGCACTCTTATGTTAGATGTATTTAGTCTTAAGACTAAGCCACATCATGTCATATTTTGTAAATTGTAAATGGATCTATAACCATGTTTTAAAATGCTTTTAAATTGATCTATGCTTGATTGATGTCTCTTCTTGAGGTTGAGACTTTAAGTTGTTATTGGTGATGATAGGAGCGATCAAAAGGATCATAGAGATGTGGAATTGTATGTGGAACATTATAAAAGTGTTTTCCTAATTATAGGTTACTGTTCAAAATTTTGGATAGTGCCCAGTATAGTTGTTATGCTACTTAAATTTTGGCACGAGGATTCCTAATTTTGAATATGTAACTTAGTTTTAAAAGAAAATCTTTAAAAAACCCATACTCAATTAAATGTTTTAAATAACATTGAAGCATAAGTTGATATCAAATGACATGTTATGTGTATACACCTTAGTCAAAAATGGTTGTTGGTCGGTAACCAAACCAGATAAGAGGTGTCATAGGTGTAACAGTTGGTAAGGTCTAGTTAGGTCACTGCACATATATTTATATAACATAGGTATAGTTATCAATAAGGTCCAGTTAGACCACTGCATATACATTTGTATAATATAGGTGCAATTGATGGTAAGGTCCAAAATGTGGGCTACTACAGAACTGGTGAGAACTCTATGATTGATATCTTGTTATTCAATACTGAGGTTTTATCTTTCAAATATGTGTTAAAATAAGTAAATAATGGAAAAAAAGTGACTTACTACTATGAGTTATCTATAATATACACTAGATATCTTAAGTAATGTATTTAACATAATGATGGTGTGTATATATATGTATAAATGATAATAAGGGAAATTTAAGGAATCTAATGTTATAAAAAAGAAGTGAGATCTTGAATAGACAACAAAAGCATGTAAACCTTAGTTATGAATAAAATAAAGATTCAAAAATATTGTTACTAATGTTTAGAAATGGCATGGCAAAGCATAATATATTAAAGCATATTAAAGGAAGAACAATTATCTAAAATGCACATAGGAACATAAATGAATGAGTAAATGAATAGACAAATATAGGTTAAAAGGGAAATAAAGATATATAAACTTAATTGTAGCATAACTTTCATAGTATTAGAGTATACCACTGAGCAATCTTACTTAGTGTATTGCCATCTTTCTAATGTAGGTTATTTGTTCATTCAGGTGAAGCAGCAAATCAAGATCTAGCCCTAGTAAAAGTAGAATGTAGTAAATGGATAGGTAAGAAGAGCTTATCACGGGCATTTTTGTTTGTGAAAATGTCCTTACATTGACAACATGTCATTGTAATATAAATTATAGTTAAATGGATAGTAGTTTTAAATTATTTGATTATATATTTAGACATGTAAATGATTGTTGTAACAAATAATTATTAAGTTCTAATAATATTGTTAATAGGTTTGTATATGTGTTGTTATAATGTGACATGAATATATGAAATAATCATAATAGAATTTGAATTGGTATGCAAAATAAGAGATGATGACTACATTGAGTTAACTAAATAAAGGATATAAGGGACTTGATAAAAGAATAGTAATTGAACCAAACATGTGAAATCCTATACCTTAATCGAGATATCAATTGTGTATAAGGGTGTTATAATTTTAGTGGTATCAAAGCGGGTAGGCATTTTTGTGTGTAAATGGCTATATATGTGTGTGACGCATACATTTGCACATGCATTGTATGTTGGCTAAGCTACTGAGACATCAACTAAGATTCACTTGCCCACCCATATGGAAATACTATCAGGAATATGGGGAAATATTGAATATATATGATAACTAAAGAGCTATGTGAGGATGTAAAAGCTTATAAGGTTAGAAGGTCATAAACAAAGACAATATAGATCGAAACTATAAGTTAAATAAAGTAAATAAATATAAAAAAATAGACATTGATATAGAAAGACTGATCACATAAGAGAGATTAGTTATAGAGATTATAAGTAAATATAAAGAGCTATTACGCTCAATGCTTATCAATAAAAGATAGACAAAAACTATTGTAGAAGAAATAAGTTATGAGATCAAGTAAAAATAAGTAAAAGAAATATAGAAAAGAACTAAAATAGTAAATGAGCTAGTGAAAATAGGATAATGTGAGCTAAATTTGAAAGTAAAAGCATGAGATAAAACTGAGAAATATATGATATTTATATAGAAAAAATATTTAGAATGTAGTTTTCCAACCCCTATTAGTAGTCTAAAGGGGGAAGCATGCTAGTGAAATTTTGAGGATGAAATTTCTTAAGAGGGGAAGAGTTGTCACACCCCAAAATCCAGTTTGAATTACATAATGATAAAAAAAGAATTATAATAAAAATTGGGGAATGAAATTGATGTACGAATCGAGTAAAGTTAGTTAGTATGAACAATAAAGCATAAGATGACAAAAAATGGTAAATACTTGAAATGACTAGAAGAAAATTGGTAAAGTGTAATTAGAGGTTTAGAGATAAATTGAACAAGTGTAAAAGTATGGAAAACATAAAATTTGTGTAAGAGAAACATGAAAATATGAAAAGAATGAGGTTTGGGAGATGGGCTCGATGAATAGTGACACTGGGCGATGAATAGTACATCTCGAGCCCAATTTGAGTTGACCTTACCAGGAGCTAGCATTAATTTTTTAGTGAATTATGGTGCAATTTGAAGAGCATTTAAGGTCATATAAGACATTAAAAATACAAAAATGAGACCTAAATTATGGTATATAGTAAATAGTAAATCATTAAGGGTTGAATGAAAAATTCAAAAAATGTGCTGAAAAATTCAAATTTGTCACACCTTAATACTAAAATAATATGAAGAATATTTAAATCATGTGACTCAAATTTTTATCACATGGGAGCTATTAGAAAAAAAATTAGGGAAATAAATTCAGTTAAAGGAATATTCATGGAAAAATGGTGCAACTAGTGTAGGGATTAAAATGGGCCATTAGATCAAATAGTAACATGGAAGCTCTTGGCCATCTAAGTGTGATATAAAATAATGAGATGGAAATGATTAAATGATATTTTTAAGGGAAATTACACATGGAATAAATCCCACCATCCATGTGTAAATGTCTTTTTTAATCTTAATCATCCATTTCCCATATATATACCTAAATATTAATAAAATATTCATTTACTTTTAGCCAACATCTCCCTCCCTTCTCCCTCCCATAGCTAAAGTTCTCTCCCTCCTACCATCCTAAAATTCTCACTTTAATTCCATATTAAACAGAAGTATATTGTACTAGAATCAAAGTCCTCTTTATCTGCTACAATAGTTTAATAAAAAATAAGTAAAAGGAGAAAGGTTTTGGAGGAAAAAAAGAGATGAAAGATGAATGTTTAAAGTCATTCTTAAGTTGGTAAGTTGACTTTTAGCCCAAATAATTTATGAGTTATTACTTAGATGTAGATAACTATTTACATAGTAAATTGAGATTATGTTTGTTTAAATTTTGGTGAATTTTTATGTAAGGAATACCAATATAGAACTTAAAGAATTGAAGGATTAATGATGGAAAAAGGGGATGGAAGAGTGCTTGAAGAGAATTAGAGTCATTTTTTATGGATTGAAAATCTATTTAAGGTATGTGTATTCTCACACTATGAGACTTATATATTTATGTGTATGAAAAATTAGTGATTTTGGAATTATGAGTTGATGCATAGAATTAATAAGTTGTATATGTAATTAGGCATTAAAAGGAAACTATGGAAGTATAAAATTTAGGAAAAGGAGAAATGGAGATAGGAGATGTTCTTTAGGTTAAAAATGGTATAGGAGAAATAATGAAGATTTTATAATTTAAATTAGTCATAATTATGTAATGTGCATAATTGAAAGTATAGATAGGAAATAGTTATGTGACACCCCTTACCCGTCTAGTTTTGGACCTAAATAAAGAGCGACACACAATCATACTTCATCTTACTAATCCAGTTTACTTAAAATCTTGTCATAACCCTTTTTAATCAATTTCATATTCTATTTTCATACAACCTCTAAAAGCATATTTTATCAAAAACCTCATCTAAGGTTTAATAATAGGGTCCTAATGTTAAATATCTGATGGCATAATGGTTGTACCAAGACACTATCCCAAATAGCAACTTGCGTAAAATAACACTTCTAATATATTCAACCATATCTCAACATCAACTTGGTCTATCTGACTATCCAAAAATCATCATCATCTCAAGTCAAACATATACACAACTATCCACAATTGTCTCATATCCATTCTAAACCATACACATATATACACATATAAACCATCATATATCAATAATCATCCTTAATACATCCTTTTCATATATATCTCTTATATGTATATACAAATATTACAAAATCACATAAAATTTATATACATCGTAAGCTTATGTTCATAAATCAATATACATATTAATGTTTATACAATCACTTCCATTCTTTCTGCATATAGTATAAAATTGTGTAAACAACATCATTTTCAAATAAGCCCCTGATCTCTATAACTGGGAGATTCTTCCCTTAAGGTTATCTTTATACCCGTGTATTGCAAACAAATGATGTGCTAAGCTTTACAGCTTAGTGGTGTATCTAGTATAACATGGTACACTTCTTTTCTTATCAATTTATATTAATTATCTTAAATTATGAACATTTATAATACAATAGTCCATTACATTGAAAACTAACTATACAACACGCGAAAAGAAAAAGGCATAAATAAATAAATAAAGCATTATCATAGAAAGAAAATTCGAGCTTGTATTACTTATAATATAACACAAGATATAAAAGAACTATTATCTCAATTGCATGGTTCAATCACGACAACTCATTTGCATATCATGCATAAACCACAACTACATAAAATTTGTCTCATGATATGATCATACGTAACTTGACATAAGTATACTCTGACATTTCGACATTAATTCATAAATCATCATCCACTAAGATCTAAAAGCATCAACATTCAATTTATTACGAGATATGCAACTTTATGTATTACATGCACATATAGCATAACATGATATAAATTATAAACATAATACATCATAAGACCATGTCTTAATATTAAAAGTTATTCATTTTCATAACCATGTGAAGTTTTCCTTAAAATCCATTTATGTGGCCTATATCCAAGGAAACATGTACATTATGGATAACAGAGTATCATTGTGTGTAGTGGCCCTCATTATGGACCTTACCAATTATTGCTCTAGCATAAAACCCAAAGGTCACACATAGGGTAAGAAAGTACGATCCCCATAAACCCGAAGGTTCATCTACTAATGTAAGTCTAAAGATTAAGCATAATATAGACCTATAGGTTAGCATGAATCATGAGTCCAAGATCAAGCATAGCATGAGTCAATGGACAAAATGTTATTTAGTGGCCCTATTGAACCATTCAGCAGTTGCACCTACATAGAAATATGTGTAGTGGTTCTTTTGGACCCTCTGACGGATACACCCTTATAGAAATATGTGCAATAGTTCTGTTGGACCATTCTACAATTACACCTACATAAAAATATGTGTAGTGGTTCTATTGAACCCTCAAATAGCTGCACTTACATAGTTGCTTGAAGGTTTAAACATAGTACCCATAGGTACTCTAGCAGTTTCTATCACTCCTAGTTAATTAGCCAGCCTATCCGACTAGGCTATTTACTTGTATGGGCCAATAACCACATTTACTTTTAGTTTCACCATCTTAAAATAGGTTGAGTGAATTTTATCTTTAATTTAGTCAACACATGACCTTAAGGAAAATAGATGTCTTTTACCATTTATTAATCTCATAATATTTCCATTCATGCAACATGAGTACATGGATTAACAAATCAAACATATCTATCCTTTTTTCAAAAAATCATTATCATAAGTAGTTGATGAAAGCTTAAATCACCTATCCATTTCCACATCAGGCCATTCAGCCATATCATAAGTTCATCTTGTAATATGGTGTTTTCTAACTACCATATGACATCTACATCATCATTTCATCTTTTTCATGCCAATAGTTCATATATATGTTTAAATAGGTTTCCATTACAATGCACAAGCCATTACATGTTCACATGCTCATTACCATTTATATGGTCATGCATTCTTTCTCATTAGCTATACTAGCATCACTTCTCATGATCATTTTCATACACATGATTATGAATCATTCATCTTGTGCTTGCTGAAAAAGCATAGACAGATAAATGATTACATAATAAGTCATAGAATCATACATGTATCCTACATGTATTTCCTCACATTGCATAAATCATCTCACCTGTTTATGATCACATATACATTCATATGCACAATTCATCAAACTCGTACTTTATATTTCATCATACAAATACATATGCGCATTTTAGCCTATTTGGCCACTATGCCTTTTAGCATTTTGAAACATCATTCCTCTCATTTATTATTTATCACTACATATTTGCCATTTTCATATTCATTTTAGGACATAAGTTCATTGAAGATGCTTCATGCCTAGATGTTCATTAATTTTCTCATAATATAGCATAACTAATGTTAAATAACACTTCTAAGCTCATTTTAGGTTTAGAACCTATTTTGATCCTAAACTATATTCATGCATGATATCTTTCACATTTAGAGTCAAAACCAATGAATAAACATGTATGCATACCATTTCTCACATTTCATGAGTTCTCATGCACATGCACTCTCATGGTGCCATTTGGTCATACGTAACCATTTAAGCCTAATTCATATTTACCCACACATATGTTACATAGCCATAATTTACAACCTTTACATATAAATAATTAGTGCTCATAGCATCAAAAATTACAAGGCTCTTGACAAATTAGGCCATTCAACCATTCAGCCATTATAACCATTTATTAGTTAGTTTTTACTCCAACATGCTTCTTAATTATGTTCTTTATGGCCATTGTTTCACTTTAATACAAATTATGTATTACATATACTCTATGATCATAATTACTTATATATGTGCATGGTATCTCAACACTTTACAATATTTTCCATTACACCAAGCTTATATTTATATTAATCATTTAGCTTCATGCATTGCCCACTATTATTAAAGTAACATATACACCCACATTTGCATTTTGACCATTCGGCCAACACACCAAAAATTGATCACAAATAAATTCACAAACTTTAAACATGGTGTAAAGCACACTAGTCATGCATAATATCATGAGAAAAATCCATAAAAACATGATTAGGGTCAATTTCCATAATATATGCATATAGCCTAATAAAGCACACTTTTAGCATTTTTCATTTCTAATGCATTCTCTTCTTTTCATTCACACTTATATATGCTAAAAACCTTGACTAATGCCATTTTATGCTTAATTAATTTGGATTACTACATTAAGTAATATAAGCTTCATTATATTCTATATTAAGTATATTATGGCACAACAAGCACATTATACATATTCACTTGATCCTACTAAATTCTCATTATCGAAAACATATTGACACACATTATAAAAGCCATAAAGTCCATTAAATGCCTCACATTTATGACAATTCACATTTATGGTAATTTATCACACAATATACATATTATGGCCATTTATGATTACAAGCTTCTAATGCACATTTTATTTTGAGTACACATACTATAAGGGATACACATATCTTACTAAGCTCAATTATTCCCTAATGGCATCCTTAAGCCTTGAATTTTAATTGTCCCTTATCTTTTTTCCTCTTTGAACATAACTTTATCCATAAATTAAAAAATTCATAACAATTGGAATATGCCTCTATAAATCAAAACAACCACAAATATCACTTCTTGGGCACTTAAGGGACCTTGGAAAAATATAAAATCATCCAAAAACTCATCCTCAAATTTTTAGAGTTACTATTCACCATAACTTTTAAAAATTCCTAATAATTCAAATAGTCTAATATTTTCTAAATTGACTTAGTAAATCACTTAATAGCATCCCATTACATCTTAAAAAAATATTAAACCTTGAAAATAAACTATTTTTCCTATACATGGTCATTATTCATGTATAATATTCAAAAATTCATAATAAATCATAAAGGCATGCAAATTCAATTCTAACTTAATAAATGTGTTAGGCATTTATAGAACACTAGAAAAATATTTGATTGAAGAAATTTTACCTCCTTCAAAATTAGGTTACTATTCACCTAAAATTCTCATAATTTTTTTAATGGAGCCTGCAAAACTAATGCCTATACTAAATAGGAACTGAATCTTTTCATAAATGGTGGATTCAAAGTGAGTTTTGGTAGAAATTTAGAGAAGAAAGGTTGAGAAGGCCTAAAATAGCTTCTCTTTGCATTTCACATAAAAGAGACAGAAGAAGAGAAGAAATAGCTGCTAGAATTTTGAGTCTAGTGGCTTCTAGAATTACCTTTTTATATCAACAATCAATGGCCAGGATTATTTCATTAAAAGAGATCCAATGGCCTATATTAAAGCCCAAGCCAATACCTTTTTCTTCTTACATATATCTTCTCTTTATTTTTTTGTACATCCATTCTTCCTTTCCAACA
>CANXYI012223998.1:0-16691 GCA_948208565.1 Hura crepitans | reverse complement strand
TCATTCATTATAGCAAAAGATGAACCCATAATTTAACATACATTATCTTTCATTTGCCATCACCATTCATACATCATAAAAAATGATTCATTCATTCAATCACCTAAACAAAAGTCATAATCATGTCTTACATGTATCCATAATTCATTCAAATTCCTCATTCATTTAGAAGAAAATAAGTAAAGGTAAATGCATTATTATGTATACCTTGTCACATTCTGTCATTTAGAAAAGATTAGGAACTAATACCCATCATTACATTCATCACTCAACACTCAGTCAAAACATACTTGAAAAGATTAGGAGCTATCATGCATATATAAACACTCAATCAATTTATTCCTTCACAAAATCACCTTATCATTTTCCCTATGCATCACTTATCTAAGATTTCGTGTGCATGAAAGCATGCATCCATATCTTCATCCTTTATTTCCATGTCGTCATGTATCATTTTTCCCTATACATCATTTATATATGATTTCCTCTGCATGAAAGCATGCATCCATGTCTTCATCCTTTATTTCAATGCCTTCATGCACTATTTTGCCTATGCATAATTTATTCACACATTCTCCCTATGCATGAAAGCATGCATCATAATTCCTATGCATGAAAGGCATGTATCATTTATTCACATGATTTTCCTATGCATAAAAAGCATGTATCATCCACATGTTTTCCTATGCATAAAAAACATACATCATCCACATGTTTTCCTATGCATGAAAAATATGTATCACTCATCCACACTTTCCTATGTATAAAAACATGCATCATTCATCATACTTTTCCTATGCATGAAAAGCATGCCTATGCATAAAAGCATGTGTTATTTATCTATGTTTTCCTATGTATGAAAGCATGTGTCACTTATCCATGTTTTCCTATGCATGGAAAGCATGTATCATCCCTATGTTTTCCCTTGCATGAAAAGCATACCTCATTTATCATACTTTCCCTTACATGAAAAAGACATGCAACATACTTTCCTATGTGAGAACATGTATTTTTTATGCATATTAACCATATATATAGCAAGTGACAAAATCATAAAGTTGTCGAATGGTGTGAAGAATGAAGCCACCAAATGGTGTGAAGGATAAAGCAATTAAATAGTGCAAATGACTAAGCCACTGAATGGTCCAAGGGATAAAGCCACTAAATGGTGCAAATGGAAAAGCTACCAAATGGTGCAAATGGAAGTTTGATTGTAAAGGTATGAGAAAACAACCTATATCATGCATGTATGATAATAGTAAGTTGGATTATGAAAAAGCAAAAACAACAAGACTTTAAGTATGTACTTTTAATGTGAACTGTTGCTTTAGCATTTCACTGAACACATTAAAGTGGGGATAACTGTAGACACCTTGATTTTGGGTCTAAGACCTTTTTATGTATTCGAACTTTGACTTGACCTGAAAAGCTTGTGGTATGGACCCATTCACCTTTTTGGACCTATGATGAAATCCATAGACAGGCTCAAGCAACAAGGCAAGCAACTTAAAACTCAAGTCTGTATAGACCAACATGGCACAAGTCCATACAGACTTGATACGATAAGGTCCACACCATAACCAACCTAGACCAGTAATCCCAAAGCCCCAAGTCTACATGGACAAGCCAAAGCCCATATCCTTATGGGCTAAATCCTACCTAGTCTAAAGCCTATGGACTGGTAGGAAAATCATGCCTAAGTCTACATGGACTAAGCTATACAAGTCCGTATAGACCTACTGATGTAAAACTTCTAGAAGTGTGAAATTCTTATTCAAGCACTAATTCCTAATCTTAGCAGAACTCTACTTCTTTTGAATGGGAAAGTTGTTTACCAACCTTATAAATACCCTTCCTATTAACCTATTTTAAGAGAAAAATGAATGAATACATAGAAGACAATTAAAGATAATTGACATAAGATTCACTCTACTAGTCCTAAGCCCTCACTAAAATAATCATTCTTCCAAAATCCAACTATTGTCTTGTTGCTTGGTACTAACTTCAAGGTAAAATCTAAGGCTCATTTCATCATATTCATTTATTTATTAGTTGTTTACCAACCTTATAAATACCTTTCCTATCAATCTATTTCCTTAATTTATGTAATCCCTACATCAATTATAGGAGTAGGTTAACCTTTTAAACAATTTTAATCATGTTTAATCATTCATAAAAAATTGTAATCATACTTGCTTTCTAAAACTAATGACTATGTCTTGACAAACCTATTTTAATGGATGTGAGGTTTATGCAGACCTATTATTTGAATATGCATATAATATGAGGTCTGTACGAACTATTATTCGATAATAGTATCATGTTTACCTTGTGTACTATGTTTTAATGTATTTGTTTATCCTATTAGCATGCTTTTTTTCTTTATCACATTAAATAATTGTTCCATTCCTTAGTATGTATATTATTGATATTCTTGAATTAACATGGATTCCCTTTCATAGGGAACATAGTCCATATGAACATATATGTTTTATGTGTGCTTATTTGGTTTTGTATTTTGCATGGACATATGTTCTGAATTCCAATATTTATGAATATATGTATTTATCTTCATGTTCTCCTTTACAAGATTAATCTATCATTTTCCCATTCATAACAAATATTTAAGTATATTCTATTATCATTCATATCTTTATGTACACTTATAACATGTATTGTTATCGTTCTATTTGACATTGTCATTAAGTCCTCACGGACCACTATTTAGTGTTATTAATCTCTTCCTTTGAATTATATACAAGTGACCCTTATCACTGGAGTAAAAGTTTGAACAAACATATAACCCTTACGAGCAATGGTCCTTATGCACATATGATAGAGCCTCATAGAGTCTGCATATGCCTAACATCATACAGGCTGGACCATTTAAGTTCTTTCTTTTATTTTCGTTAGTTTTGTACTTATTATTTCTTTTTATTTATTTTTGGTTGTAATAAGTAGTAAATAACCTATTTTGCACGTCAATTGCTTAACTTTGTCATTAAGTTATTTTATACATAATTAATTGGTGTTTTCTTAAACAAAAATGGTTTTAAGTTTTCTTTAATAAAAAAGTCACATGAAAAATGTATTTTAACAAGACCAATCTCCTAGAGATGGGAGTTGGCCAATTACCACCAATTCCTATGGAATTATAGGTAATTTTTAGGTCAAATAACAATCAATTAATGACCCATTTTTTGGATGTACAATATGCTTGTCATATTTTTTTAAAATATCGCAATTTACTCCTTTAATGAAAAGGTGATATAACTGCTTTAAATATAATGCATGCTTAATTGATAAGAGATTGACAAATGTTACAATATACAAAGAAGGCATATTATTAAGGCATAAATAAGATCTGAATTTTGAACCTTTCTAGTGTAAAAGATTAAAGGTGTTACTATAGAGGCTAAGTGGTTACACCCCTAACCACTCTCGTCCCCTGTAAAAATATCATAACCTCTACAATTAGTTTAATGCAAGTGCAGCCACTATTAAGATCCAAAACATAGGCCATTACATTATTAGTAAGGCTTATAGAGTAGATATCCCATTATTCATTGATGAGTTGTTATTTGTTAAATATGGGCTAGATTAAATAAATAATGGGATAAAAGTCAATGGAGCATTTATGATAAGAGCCTAGAAAATAAAATGAAACTAATCCAATTGGATAAAAAAATTATTTATAAAATAGTTATGGCCAAAAATTGTAATGCCCAAAAATCTCAAGGTTATGAATAGTATTTTCCAGGATATAAATAGTGTTCTTAAGACTTGGGCTACACTAAAGTGACCAAGTGGAAGTATTAACTATAATGAAACTACAGGTAAATTTTGAAGTGAAAATAAAGTTGTTTAGATGGTTAAAAACACAAGTAAAGTTTTTTAACATTTTGTTTTTGCTCAAATTGGCTCAGGATTAATACAACTTAATACTCTAATATTCCAAATAATCCATTAGTATAGGAATTAGAATTTTTGGATATCAAAAGTATTTTTTATAAAATCGGGTAAAGTAAAAAGTTACATTTTTAATAGATTTTTCCTTATTTTTGAGCTTGAGTTTTTAGAGGCTTAAGGAATTTGGGTTATATGATTTTAAGGGATTTATTTAGATGTTAAATTGATGGTAAAAAAGTGGGGAATTGGATTAAATAGAGAAAGAAAGTGTTGATTTTTTCAAGTCACACAAATATAAATGTCAAATGGACTTAAGTGTGGTCAAACTTGGAATAGTGATTAACACCATCTTTTTTCTTTTCTCTATAAAAGTCGATGGCTTCCCTTGTGTGGCCAGCCTAATTTTCTCTTTTCTTCCTTCAATCTCCTCTCTCTATGGTCAAACTTACTTTCAGGTTTTCATAATTTTCTAAGGTTTTTAGGATTCCCAAGAGTACATTATCGTAGTTAGTTTTGATTTTTGATGTGTATAAGATTTTATACAGATTTTTTTTGTACTGAGCCTATTTATATTTGTAGAGCAAAGTGAGAGAGGGTAGAATAAAGGCAAAGAGAAGGCTTGAGCCAGCCTCATTATTGTATTTCAGACTCAAAGTAAAATATGTTGATTTTATATGGGTCCTAATGATAAAGTGTACATAATTATGTATAAAAATGAGCTAAATGGAATTTAATGGTGTTGAATGCTAATAAATGTTGTATTAATGCCTTAGAAGTGTTTGAATGAATTTGGGATATACATATGAGCATAACGGCTGAATGGTCCACAATGCATATGTGTGTGTTATGCATTATAATGCTTATGAGATTGTATGCTTATGAATTATGCTATATGTTCATGCAAGCATTATATGATACATGGAAAATGATAAGAAAAAAAAAAGAATGTTGTATGTGCATATAAGTGTATGGCTAAATGGCCTTGTGAATAGGTCTTGGTGTATTTAAAGCCTATTATGCTTAATGTGTGACATGTTAAGTTATTATGGTAATGGTATGTTTAATGCTTATCGACTTGAGGTATGGTACTAGGTAATTGAATTAAAGTGATAGTTTTGAATGAAATATATAGAGTGGCCAAAATGCTTAGGTATGTGCACTTAAGAATATGCATTATATACATGCTTGCAAACTTAGCCATAAGTAATTTGAAATAAGTAAAGTTTAGGTTGACATTGGTAATTATGTCTTTTTACTTTGCATTTGCCAAACTAATGGCATAACTTACTTATTTTGTGTTTTGGTCAGGATTATGCTACCTTGTCATGTTACTTGATGTATGTGAATGCATTCTAAGATGTAATTATAGTAAAATGAATAAAACATCACATTTTTCCTTTTTTGGTCATTCATTTAGCAAAACAAATCTTTAAAATATGCATTACACTATTTTAATTCTATAAAATCAAAAATAAATAGTGAGTAGCTCATACAAGTAAACAACTAAGATTGGATTGGTTAATTGGTCAACTAAGGGTTTAGCAACTACTAGGCTACTTTTATACTTCTCTTTTTCATCTTTGAACCTATGTTATATTTAACCTTCAAGTCTATATTGGCGGTTGATCTTATGATCCATGGTATATTTGACCTTTGGGTCCATGCTATGTTATAGTCTTTAGACCTATGTTGGTGACCTTTATAGTATAATTGGTCTCAATAGTCATATGTTCTCGTTATCTATTAGGATTTATGTTTCCATTAGTATAGGCAATATAAAAAGGTTAATTATGAAATCTAAGTTATAGAACTTAATAATTTTTTTTACATATTGCTTAATGTATGAAGATAATGTGTTATAGTTGAAAGTACATGTTATGATAAGGCATACACCTATATATACACATTTGCACATTTGTTATGCTTATGGGGTATGTACTTGTTATTATGATTATGTTAAGTAATATGCAAGTGTGCTTGAATGAAAATACATATGTTACCTTGATTACACCAATTAAAATTCAATTAGTGCATCATTTTTTTGTGATGCATAGGTAAAAGAATCAGATTAGAGTTAAAGTCTCGATAGCTACTACATATTAAGAAAAGAATACTTTTTGATATTTTTCTATACATATACTATATGATGTATTTAAATAGTGGCATTCATATGTAGCTTAAGAGGGATTGGGCTTAATTTGGGTTTGTAATTATCTTATAACATTTAAAACAAATTTAAATTTCTCTTTAATACTTTTATGATATATCTTCCTATTACATGTGGTTCAGACTGTGATTATGATGATTTGGATGGTCAAAAGGACTAACTTGTGTTTGTAATATGTTTAAGAATAATAGAAATGTTGTTTTAAACTTGTAGGTTTACTATTCATTTTGGGATAGTGTCTCAGTACATCTATTATGCTGCCAGATTTTTGGCATGAGGATTCCTAAAACTGTTTTAAAATTTGAAAGTGAATTTTTATTTAAACAAGATTTATAAAGTTTAATATATATTTAAATGATTTCAAAAAGGTTTTAATTTATTTAGGTTTTTAATCTAAGTAAGCTCGGATGATGTTTTGTGTGTCACTCATTATTCAAATTCATCGACTAGATCACGTAAGAGGTGTTACATTTGGCGGTATGAGAGCTTTGATTTAGGCATTCCTTGATATTTAAGGGCTACATATGAGTGCCTTAGGTCTTAAAAACATGCATTACATAATAGTATAATATGATATTGAGGCTTATAATCTACTTTTTATCTTATGGATCATAGATGAGTTCTCTTACACCACATAATGCTCCAATGAAAGTTAGACAAGGGGCTGCCAAGCCTGAGTCCATTACAAAGAGTGATGATTGATAGGAATCTTTAGTAGCACAAGTATTGCTAGCCTTTCTTCAAGAGATGTTATAGCTATTATGATATGCTACAATAGTAGCACCTCTACAACCTTCAGTAGTTTAGCAACTATCACTTCTACCTTAAGCTCTTAAAAGACATACCTAGAGAGGATAAAGAAGATAGGAGTTGAGGATTTTAAGGGTAAAGGAGTGGCAAATGTGTGTAAGGTAGAGTACTAGATAAATAAGACTGTCTGAATCATGCATTAGCTAAAATGCACTCCTAAGGAGAAGGTCATTTGTGCAACCTCTCTTCTATAGGAGGAAGCCTTTAAATGGTGGGAGGCCTTGACTGAGCATAAGAATAAGGTAGATTTGACTTAGGATTTCTTTTTAGAATAGTTTTAGAAGAAATATATCACTGAACACTACTTAGATACTAGAAGATAAGAGTTTGTAGATAAAAAATAAAGCTAGAGATCTAGACCAGAATATGAGAATGATCTTGCCATGCTAAATCGGTATGCCAAAGATATGGTACACATAGAAATGACAAATATAAGTGATTTGAGAAGGGGCTTAATATAGACATCAAGATGTATATAGCTCCAATGAAGATTAGAGATTTTTTTTATGTTAATGGCATCTTGTCATGTATTAAAGGAAGTTTAAATGGAGAGACATGAGCTCTACCATAGAAGAGATCTTTTAGTCAGAAAGCAGGTAGCATAACCTAGAATTCTAAGAAGATGTATAAAGGAGATCAATCAAGTGCACAATAGCAGTCCTAAAAATAAGGCTAGTCATAGAAATCAAGCTAAGGGAATAAAAATAATACAAGGTAGCAATCTCATACTGCTAGTACCTTATTGTCTATAGCTAAGAGTACTCTAGTGAGACAATGTCAGATTTATCGTAAAAGACATATGAGAGAGTGTTGGAAGACTAAGCCAGGGGTTTTTTTTTTGTTATGGCTTAACGGATCATTTTTTTAGAGACTATCCAAAGAGGTCTAATGCTAGGTAAGGATTTACACCTATTTCTATTTGAGGTTAGAGAGAAGGTTAAGATGACAAAAGAGAGAAGATAGAAAAGAGAGGATAGAGGGTACTCAAAGAGCAAGATTAAAAGGTTAAGTAGAGCCTATAGTAGTTGCTAGGTAGTATGTCATTTGAGCTAGAGAAAAGGTAGTTTTGCCTAAATGATAGTGGGTCCTTATCTTCTTTTTGATTCTCCTACTTTAGCATTAATAGATTCAGGGTTTACACACTCTTATATATGCACTACATGGGCATAAGTCTAAGGGTTAGCATAAGAACTTCTTAACATAAAGATTATGGTTAGCAACCCTATAGGTTAACATGTTATAGTAAACATGGTTTACAAAGAATGTCCCTTAATAGTGCAAGGACACAAGTTTTTAGCTAACCTTATTGAGTTACATTTCGATGAGTTTGACTTGATTTTGTGCATGGATTGTAAGTAGACACAAATACATCTTAAGAATAGTAATAGGGCATATATCATAGTTATTGGTGAAAGGATGGACTTTTTGTCTAATGTTATATTGGTTGTTATAGCTAGGAAGATATTGAGAAAGTGTTGTTAGGCTTTCTTCACACATGTGTATAATACAAAAAGAGAAGAACCAAATGCGAGTTTTATACCAGTTGTGTCAAAGTATGTGGATGTTTTTCCTATAATGTTTACCAGTTTGCCTCAAGAATGAAAACTCGAGTTTGTTATAAAGGTTTTACCTGGCACTGCACTGGTATGTATAGCTTCATATAGGATGGCTCATACAGAGTTAAAAGGGTGGAAATTTTAGTTGTAAGAGTTGCTTGATAATGGTTTCATAAGGTCAAGTGTGTCACCATGGGGAGCATTGGTATTGTTTGTAAAGATGAAGGATAGTTCATTGTAATTATGCGTTAACTACAAACAGCTAAATAAAGTAACCATTAAGAACAATTATTTGTTGCCTCATATAAATGATTTGTTTAACCGGCTTAAAGGAGTAAGCATTTTCTCTAAGAATGATTTAAGGTTAGGATATTACTAGTTAAGGGTTAAAGAGGCAGATATGGCTATGACTGCTTTCCAAACAAGGTATAGCCATTATGAGTTCTTAGTAATGCCATTTAGGCTTACCAATGCTTTTGTTCCTTTTATAAACTTAATGAATTGAGTTTTTTTACCTTACCTCGATCTTTTTGTTAGGGTTTTCATTAATGATATCCTAGTTTACTTAAAGAGTAAAGAAGAGAATGAACAATAGTTGAGGCTAGTATTACAGATGTTAAGAGAAGAGAAGCTCTATGCCAAGCTCAATAGGTGCAAGTTTTGGCTAATTAAAATGTCTTTTTTAGGACACATATCCTTTACAAAGGGTATCAGAGTGAATCTGAGCAAGAATAAAGCTATTATGGAATGGAAGCCACCTAGAAACATGATAGAGATAAGATGTTTTCTAGGTTTGGCTATATGTTATAGACATTTTGTTAAGGGGTTTTCCATTATTACAGTACCTATAAAACATTTATTAAGAAAGAATGTTAAGTTTGGTTAGGATGACAAGTGTTAAAAGAGCTTTAAAAAGTTAAAAGCCATGTTGATAGAAGCTCCCATTCTCACATAGTAGATATCTAGGAAAGATTTCACCATTTACAATGATGAATCCTTGAATGGTTTGGGTTGTGTTCTTATGTAAGAGGGCAAAATTATTGCTTATGCTTCAAGATAGCTAAAGCCGTATGACAATAATTATCCTACTCATGATTTAGAGCTTGCTACAATTTTTTTGGCTTTAAAGATTTGGAGACACTATCTTTATTATCTTTATATAGATCACAAGAGCTTAAAGTATCTTCCATCACAAAAAGAGCTAAACTTAAGATAAAGATAATGGATGGAATTAATTAAGGATTATAATTGCCTTATTAATTATCATCCTAGGAAAGCTAATATAGTAGCTAATGCTTTTAGTGGGAAGTTTATGTTAGCTATGAGGGTTATGAATGTCAAGTTAAGGCTTATAGATGATAGTGCTCTTTTGGTTGAGTAGCAAGTGAAGCCAATTTATTGCAGCAAGTGAATAACTCATAGAAAAATGATCTTAGGCTTATAAGTGTATGAGTTTGTTCTAAGAAGAGAAGCCTACCGAGTATGCGATCAAAAGTGATGGTTGTCTATATTACCATGACAAGTTATATGTGCCAAATATGGAAAATCTAAAAAAGTAGATTTTGCAAGAAGCTCATAATACTCCACATGCTAAGCATCCTAGTAGTGCTAAGATGTATCAGGATTTGAAGACTTTTTTTTGGTGGCTAGGGATGAAAGAGATGTGCTAGAGTTTGTAACTAAATGCCTTACTTGTCAACAAGTGAAGGTAAAGCATCAAGTTTCCTCTAGATTGCTTTATCCTATATCAATTCCTAAATGGAAGTGGGATAAAGTCACTATGGACTTTGTAGTCAATTTAACTATGACAAAAAATAGATGTGATTTGGTTTAGTTTATGGTAGATCTATTGACTAAGACTATGTATTTCATACCACTCTAGATGGACTACTCTTTAGAAAAGCTTAGTGAGTTATATATTAAGATTGTCGAATTACATGAAGTGCCTACTTCCATTATATTAGATCAAGACTTGAGGTTTACATTGTGGTTTTGGAAGAAGCTTCACAATGCCTTGGGCAATCAATTAAGTTTTAGTATGGCATTTCATCTTTAGACTGATGATCAATGAAAAAGAGTCATTTAGGTAACTTTTGATACTTAAGTGATTTTGATGTTATGTATGATTTTTATGTTAATGCATGCTTAATAAGTGCTTGAGGATATATTGAGAAGCTATGCTATTGAATTTAAGGGAAATTAGGACCAGTACCTTTCCTTAGCAGAATCGGCATCTAATGACAGTCATTAAGCAAGCTTAGCAATGGCTCCTTATGAAAATTTGTATAGAAAGAAGTGCAAAACTCTCTTATGTTGGAATGAGCTAAATGAAACTAAGCTTATGGGGCAAGATTTGATCAAAGATGCTGAAGAAAAGGGGAAGATCATAAAGGATAGATTAATGGCAGCTTCAGATGGATAGAAGTCTTATACAGACTAAAAGAGAAGAGATGTTTAGTATGAAGTGGGAGACAAAGTGTTCTTTAAGGTTTCACCTTGTAAAAAAGTTATGCAGTTCAAAAAGAAGGGTAAGTTATGTCCAAGGTTTATTGGTCCATACGAAGTGACTAAATGTGTGAGGCTAGTAGCCTATAGGCTAGCTTTACCTCTTAAGCTTTAGTAGATACATGATGTCTTTTATGTGTCTATGCTTTGGATAAAGAGGAATCAATAAAGATCATACATAGAGAAGTGAATGAGCTGAGGGACAAGATAGTGCCTTTAGTAAAAATGCTCTAAAGACATCATGGTATGAAGAAAGCCACTTGGGAGAGTAAAGCTTAGATGAGAGAGTAGTACCCTTAATTGTTTGAACTAGGTAATCTTAAAATGAAATTTATTTTCAAAGGGGAAGAAATGTAACACCCCAAAATCCCGAGGTTATGAATAGTATTTCTTGGGATGTGAATAATGTTCCTAAGACCTAGGGTACACTAAAGTGACCAAGTGGAGGCATTAATTATAACAAAATTACGGGTAAAATTTAAAGCGAAAACAAAGTCATTTGGATTGTTAAAAACACAAGTAAAGTTTTTATGGTAGTATTTGTGAATAGTGACCTAGTGAAAGCTGAGCTGTAAAACTATTTTATTTTGGCTCAAATTGACTTGGCATTAATACAACCTAATAATCAAATATTTCAAATATTCCATTGGCATAGGAATTAGAATTTTTGGATATCGAGAAGTATTTTTATAGAATCAGGTAAAGTAAAAAGTTATGTTTTTAATTAATTTTCCTTGGATTTCGAGCTCGAGTTTTTAGATGCTTGAGGAATTTGATTTATATAATTTTAGGGAATTTATTTGGATGTTAAATTGAGGGTAAGAAAGTGGGGAATTGGATTAAGTGGAGCAAGAAAAGTTTTGTTTTTTTAGGTCACACATATATACATATATGGTCAAATGTACTTAAGCGTGGTCAAACTTGGAATAATGATCACCACAATCTTCTTTCTTTTCTCCATGGAAGCCAATGGCTTTTCCTATATAGCCACCCCTATTTTCTCTTTTCTTCCATCAATCTCCTATCTTTTAACACAATTCAACCCTTAATTTCAAACATTAATAACCCTTAAAGACTATTTAATGCTAGAAATTCAAGAAATATCAAAGGATTATCAAGGTTAGAAGTTAGAGGAATAGTGACATAATTTTGATCGAGTAAGAATTTTTTTTTCATATTTTTCTAGTGTTCTTAGGATGCCTAAGAGTATGTTTACTAGGTCAATTTTGATTTTTGATGTGTATGTGATTTTATATGAATTTTTTTCTTAATGAGCATGTTTATGTTTGTAAAGCAAACTGAGAGAGAGGGCATAACAAAGGTAAAGAGAAGGCTTGAGCAAGCCTTATTAGAGTATTTTAGACTCGAATTAATTGTAATCAAAGTAAAATGTGTTGATTTTATGTGTGCCCTAATGATAAAGTGTATGTAATTATGTACAAAAATGAGTTAAATGGCATTTGATGATGTTGAATGATAATGAATGTTGTTAGGTGACCTCAAGCATATGCATTAATGCCTTATAAGTGTTTGAATGAATATGGGATATGCATATGAGCATGATGGCCAAATGGCTCATAATGCTTATGTTTATGTATGCTATGCATTATACATGTCTATGAGATTGTATGCTTATGAGTTATGCTATATGTCTATGTGAGCATTATATTATGCATGGAAAGTGAAAAAAAAAGAATGTTGTGTGTGCATATAAGTATATGGTTGAATGGCCTTGTGAGTAGGTCTTGGTGTGTTTAAGGCCTATTATGCTTAATGTGTGAAATATTGAGTTATTATGGTAATGGTATGTCTAATGCTCACCAATTTAAGGTATGAAACCATGTAATTAAATTAAAGTGTCAGTTTTGAATGAAATATATGGAGTGGCCGAAATGCTTAGGCATGTATGCTTGAGAATGTGCATTATATAGATGCTTGCAAATTGTACCATAAGTAATTCAAAATGAGTAAAGTTTATGTTGACATCGGTAATTTTGTCTCTTTATGTCGCATTGGTCAAACTAAAGGCATGGCTTGCTTAATTTATGTTTTTGTCATGATTATTTTACCGTGTCATGTCACTTGATGTATATGAATGCATTGTAAGAAGCAATTATAGTAAAATGAATAAAAAATCACATTTTTACCCATTTGGTCATTTTTTGGTCAAACAAATCTTTAAAATCTAAGTTTAGCTAATTTAATTCTATGAAATCAAAAGTAAATGGTGAATAGTCTGTACAAGTAAACAACTTAGATTGGGTAGGTTAGCCGGTTAACTAAGGGTTTAACAACTGCTAAGGTACTTTTATACTTCTCTTTTTGATCTTTAAACCCATTCCAATTTGACCTTAGGTCTATGTTGGTGGTTGACCTTTAGGTCCATGCTATATTCTAGTCTCCAGACCTATATTGGTGACCTTTATGGTTAATTGGTCTTAATGGCCATATGTTCCTATTATCCATTTGGATTTATGTTTCCTTTAGTATAGGTGTTATAAAAAGGTTAATTATGAAATATAAGTTATGGAATTTAATATTTTTTTTGCATATTGCTTAATGCATAAAGATAATATGTTATAGTTGAAAGTACATGTTATGATAAGGCATGCACCTACATATACACATTTGCACATTTGTTATGTTTAAGGGGTATGTGCCTATTAATATGTTTATGTTAAGTAATATGCATGTGTGCTTGAATAAGAATTTGTATGTTGCTTGATTACACTACTTAGCATTCACTTAGCACATCATTTTTATTTGAGATGTGTAGGTAAAAGAATTAAATTAGTGTCAAAGCCTCGATAGCTACTGCAGATCAAGAGAAGAATACTTTTTGGTACTTTGTTATTCTGTACTTATATTATATGATGTATTTAAATAGTGACACACATATGTAGCTTGAAAGGGATTGGGCTTAATTTGGGTTTGTATTTGTTTTGTAACCTTTAAAATAAGTTTAAATTTTTGTTTAATGCTTGTACATCTCTTCCTATTTCATATGGTTGAGATTGTGATGATGATGATTTAGATGGTCAAGAGGACCAATTTGTGGTTGTGATATGTTTGAGAATTATAGATGTATTGTTTTAAACCTATAGGTTTACAATTCATTTTAGGATGGTGTAATGCTCGAAAATTCTCGGTGTTAAGAATAGTACTTCTCGAGATGTGAATAGTATTTTTTTAAGGCCAGAGTTACTAATTTTATTGAATGAAAGTATTAATCATAACATAATTTTTGGTGAAATTTAGAGTTAGAATGAAGTCGTACAAATGGTTAGAAACCATAATTAAGTTTTATGGCACTATCATGTGAAAAGTGACCTAGTTTTAACTGAACCATAAAATATTCAAAAGTTGCTCAAAAAATTCTAAGATTGATACAACTTAATACTTAAAAATTCTAAATAGCCTAATGGCACTAGAATTAGAATTTTTTGAGATCGGGAAGTATTTTCACTAAAATCTAGTTATGTAAAATTATGGCATTTTATTTGATTTTTTGCTATTTTTGAGCTCCAATTTTAGAGATTTATGGAACATTAATTAATTGAATATTTAGTAGTTAAATTGAAGGGATGAAAATGAGTGTTAGTTTTTAAAGAAATGGAAGAAGCAAAGAAAAGAAATTGATTTTCTTAAAAACCACACTCATGCACACACACATTCTTCTATTCTTTTTTTCTTTAACTGACAACAACAATTTTCACTTCCTTATTTCTTCAATTTAGCCCATAATAAACCATCAAAATATAATAGCAACCCCTCTATAGCCTCTAAACATCAGATTAAGTGAGAATTTGTGAAAAAAATTAGATGGATTGATCGATTTTATACACTAGTGAATAGTGACCAATTTTCAATCAGGTGAGTTTTTTCTTGCTCCAATATTTTTTCCATGTTCCTTAAGTGCCTAAAAATGTTTTTATATGGTTGGTTTTATTTTTTAGCTATCATATGATTTTATATAGATTTTGATAAAATGAATTTGTATTATGCAATTGAGCAAGGTGAGAAATAGATCAACAATGGCAAAGAGAAGGGGTAGTTGAGCCTCGTGTGCATGTTTTTACTAGGATTGTAAGTGTAATTGATATAAAATGCTCAATTCATGTATGCCTTAAGTGAGTGTGTGTGTGTATGTATAAGTGTAATTGTGTGCAAATTGTGATTTAATGATTAATTACCATGAATTTATGATAATGGCATGAACTTGTATATTATGTAATATGTGTATAATGATAAAAGTGATCGTGTACATGTGCATTTCATTATGGCTAAAATGAGTGTCAATAAGCATATGGAGAATAATAAGCACTATGTGATGAAATTGAGGTGAATATGAATTAATGTGATAATGGCATGCATTATGTGAATTTTATAAATGTATGTAGCATAATGAATGTGAGAGAAATGAAGGAATTGAGTGAGCACTAAGGGTGGCCAAATTATGCATAAAGGGTATGCTTAAGTGTTTATTAAATATTGGTGTTATATATACATGTGCTAAGTGTATTTATTTGAATTTATTTTAATTATGACATGTGTGTAACTATTAAACAAATGCATTCTTTAAGTGTTGTTGATAAATGGCCAAATGAGTGGAGGCATGAAAGTGTAAATTATGATGTGTTGAAATGCCTTAAAATGTGATTATGATGTATGTTATGTTATGGAGTGCATTAGGCCAAAATTCACAATGTGATAATATTCTTAATTTATGTATTGGTATTTCTTATTAAATTTTTATATGTCTTAGAAGATAAGTAAGTACTCTTTAGAGAGCTATGTTTGCCGAAATGTATGGTGGCCATATATTGTGTGGTTAGTCATGATAAATGACTTATGATTATGTAAATGTCTATTTTATGAGAAATTGAAGCATTATGTGTGCATAACTAATAATATGGGCATATAATGTGATTGTATGCTAAATGATATCAATGTGTTCATTATACTTGATATATGACGGTAATGCCATGTCTCATACTAGTAAAAGGAATTTAAAAGCAATAATGACATAAAAGACAATATGGATTTTATAAGCTAATTAAGCTAAAGTAAGGAAGTGAAACTAAATGAATATAATAAATAGCCCATTCGAGTAAAACAACTTAGTTGGATAGGTTAACTAGAAAACTAGGGTTATTAGTATCTGCTAGGGTACATCTATGCCTTTTTATGTTGGCTGATGGTCCTATGCTATTTGTTAACCTTCAGGTCTATGTTATATCAATCTTTAAGCCTACATTGTTATATGAACCTTTGGGTTTATAATTTGTCGTAATATGCTATGTTTAGTCTTTGGACTTAAATTTTTCCTCACTTTATGGACTTATGCTATATTCACCTGACAGGCCTATGTTATGCTCCGTCTTTGGACTTATGTTGGTAGATAGCTTTCGAGTCATTTAGAGGTTGTACTAGTTATCCACCCTTGTTATCCATGAAAATATTATTTTCTTTGATATAGGTGGTTAATTAAAAATTATAATAATATTTATATAAGGAAATCACATAAATTGCATATTATTAATCTTATACATTACATTATAATGTGTTTTAAATTATGAGGTGATTTAAATGCATTACACTTTTATTGCATATTTGTACTTATTATAATGCTTATTTTATTATTGGTATGCTAAAATGTCTATGAGATAATATTTCTACATATATGTATGAGTATGGAATAGCATGTTATATTGATTACACCACTAAGCTATTGCTTAACACAT
>CANXYI012223916.1:0-18059 GCA_948208565.1 Hura crepitans | reverse complement strand
AAATAATATTTTACTCTATTTATGGATTTAGCACTTATTTAGATATGCCAACGCTAAATATTTTTGTTTAAAAAGCCAAGTCCATTAAATGTATTACTAAGATTTTAAAAGTCAATTTTTACTCTTAAATTTCTGAAAATTGATGGATTCGTCTTTAAATTATTTTTTTATCGATTTTTATTTTAAAATAAAAAAAAAATTTGTCTTTACACTGTTTAAAATATGTCATTTTTATTATTGAACTTTTTGAAATTTATTGATTTTATCACTAAAATAAATAATTATTTTGAAATTTTTGAAATAAAATCAATTAAACCTAAGGATTAATTATACAAATAGTCCTCCAACTTAGTACTATGTAACATATAAATCCCTTAATTTTAATTTGTAACTAAAAGATCACTCAATTTTAACATTTGCAACAAAAAAAAAAAAAAAACCATTACCGATATTAACCAGTTAATCAGTTTCTATGCGAATATATAGTTCCCACTTTCTTCCCATATCTTTATTCTGACTCTTTGTCTCTTCCTTCTCTTTCTGCCTTTCTCACCCTTCATCTCTTCTTTTTTTCTTTCTTTTCCCTCTCCTTTCTCTTTCTTTCTTTCCCTCATCTGCCTAACCACCACTATCCAACATATATTTTTGTTGCTACCACCAACTGATGATCAAAACATCAATCGCATCCACATGATCATAAAGCTTGAAAAAATGTAGGAATTATTTTATGGCTTGTCTACAAAAATTCATTGAGCATGAGGTGGTGAGGGGAGTAAATAAATAAATAATTCATCAATTAATATGGTGAATTTAGCGCGCATAGAGGTCGAAGAGGACACTGTTGGAGTCACCTCAACCTCTAGTGTCTGGCTGTAACTTTCTTGCTACCAGATCTTGTTAGAAATAACCTAAAAATACCAAGTAAAATGGAAAGGAATAAAGCCTTTGGTTCCTATCAAGTAAAGTGAAAAGGAAAGATTAGGAACTAGCAGTTTTAAGCTCAAGTGTTGAAGGGAGATTGCTAGTCACCAATAGTGATGCTGGTGATGTTTATGGATAAGTAAGTGAGAAGAGAAAAGAAAGAGAAAGGAAGAATGAATTGTTACTGGCAAATTTCATAGAAAGTTGTTATAAGGATTTCTTTGTTATAAATGTTAAAATTGAGACACTTTTTAGTTGCAAATTAAAATTGGATGACTACTTGTGTCATTAACCCTTTAACCCGACTTATAATTGGTTTGTAGCACTAGCTAAAAATGAATAACCTTTGAAAAAAATAATTAGCTAGAATATACAATTGACGCCTTCAAAATAATCAATAGTCTTTTTTCTTTACTTTCATTGTACTACTCTCTCAATCAAAGCTATAATGAAATGGTAGCCTTTGCTACTTCAATTCTTATGTGCTTTTCTATCTCTTCTCGTACTAAAGCCCCTCCCATTTCTTTTTTATCTCATAAGTATATTGTTATCTGTAGACATTTTTATTAATATACTTCATGTTTCTACTCATTTATTCATTTTCTAATAATTACAGAAATTTAGAGAGGTTAATTGTTTCATCATTGCATAATCCCTATGGTGATTTCTCACACAAAGGTAACTTTTACAACTAATAACTTTTATAAAAATGCATTTGCTATTTGCGATTCTACTTGCAATTAATAATCAACCTAGTTTGTTTCCAAGTATAATTACCATCAGTGCATGCTAAATTGTGCTTTAAATCCCTAATTAGATGCTAATATGTTGTTTTCTGAACTAATTTTGTTAACTTTTTATTGGTTAGCTACAGGGATGGTTATTTACTTTCATTCCATTTCTCGTTAGGCTTGGTATATAAATTGGGATTTGCCTTGCATAAACTAGATGCATGCACCAAAGCAATAAATTATTGCCACCTTAATAAATTTGGTTACCAATAACATGTTAACTATTCTTTTAACCACTTTCTAGCTTATGTGACAGTATTTTATTAGTTTGGTGCATGAGTAGCTCATATGCATCAGGTCTATGTAAGAATTTTCCTATAAATTAACACTCTACTTAAAGCTGGCTTGCATATTTTCATAAAGCTGGCTCTTATACTTAGATTTGTCCTGATTTAACATATCTACTTGCTAAAATCATATATAATATACACCTTTTACACCTAAAAATGCTTATGTTGCATCAAAATGGCTAACATGACTAACAAGCATGTAAACACACACATATAAAAAGTATAGATACATTTGAAAAAAAGGTGAAATTAATAACCAATTCTTGAAGTTTTTATATTAATAGCCAATTATTAACTATAATTTCACCTATTTTCACTTAAATTCATGCTCTTTAAATGTAGATTCACATGTCTTCACCCATGCTAGCTATTTTGACACGATATAAACATTATCAAGTACAAGATGTGTTTATTACATGTGATTTTATCTATTAAAGGTGCTAAACCATGACAAGTCTAAGTATAGGGTTTAGCTTTGCAAAAGTGTGCAAGTTGGAATGCTAATTTATATATAGGTTTTTCTCATTATTATATGTTTTTTGACAAATGATTTGTTTTAACAATTGACAATTCTTGTGTATTTTAACTAGACCGGATTTTCTATTCATAAATGTTATATATACTTATGGATCTTAGGAATTTATAAGAATATATATGTTATATGCCTTACTTTGTGTTTTAGAAGGACCCAATCTTTTATAGAAATAAGTAGATGCATACAATGGTTTATAGTTATATAGGTGAACTATTATGCCTACTCGTGTTGTTATGTTTAGGATAATAAAGTATGACTCATAAGTTACCTTTAAAAATTGAAGAGAAGATCTTCCATAATGTTAATCAAAGGTTCATTGCTTTGTCCTTTTGCCCTAATATGTTTCAGTTCCTTATTACTTTCTTTGTAAGATTTCTTAGATCTATGTGTAATATTTTTCCATTGCTTTTACAAGTTTCATCTTCCATCATTTACTCATCCTTTGAACTATCATTTTTGCATGGAAAGAGGGTTTATCACGAATATTTGGAAATATGAGGGCCAAAATTTCCATCAATGATATATATACGCTTAAGAGCATTCTTCATGATATGAGTTATAATTACAATTTTTAAACAGCAACTACAATTTAGTTACCCACAATTATGATGTAAAAAATGTTCACATGTTAACACAAAGAATATTTCTATAATGCTCCTAAATAAATTGTATCTTTTGATTAAGGCATTAGAAATGTCAGTTGGCAAAACAATAATTGTTTTTATGACGTTTGACTATTAGAAAAATCATTATCATGTTATGTAACTAATTAAGCAGTTTCATTCTTAAACTTATTCTATAAACCATGAAAGCAAATGGTGTATGTGTATATGTTGTATTAACAATCCACATTTTCTTTTTTTTTTCTTCTTTGTTTCTCTGTTTTTATTTTTCATTTTATGTTGCAAGAATTAATAATCTATAATGTTCTCGTATAAGACTAAAAGTTGGCACTTTATGTTTTGGAATAGCTGCTAGGCAAGGAGCACTTCTTCTTGCTACTAGAGAGAAGGGGATGTCATATGCAATGCCTAACGTGAATATTATGATACTTCAACCATAAGGTGGATATGGAGTAACATTGAGATAATTCAAGACATTGAATGATTTTTTGCTATACTAGTGTAAAAGTAAACAATTAATGTAAAAATGTTTCTACATTTGAAAATTTTTAAATGATTTCCTTCCTTTGAGCACAAATAATACCATTTATTGCAAGCAACACTCCTTGGTAGCCTTATTGTTTCATTAATTCGAACTTGGATTTAAACTTAATCATATTCTTAAAATTTGCTCTGCTTCCTTCCTCTTAAAAAAATAATAAACAAATGAAAAATTCAATTGGAAATTTATACATTAAGTTGTTTCTTATGTGATTTAGCTTCAGTGAAATATCATGGTATTATGCATGATATTGGGTAAATTTGACAAATAATAACCAATATTTAACTAGTCCCTTTGATTGAATTGCTATGTTTTGTGGGTTTATTTATCTAAAGAATAGGTAATTTGTCTATATTTAAGTGTTGATTAGTAATTACTTGCATAACATTAGTTGATGCAATAGTATGCTATTATTATTTCTTAAGTTGCACATTTGTAACTTATTTGTATTATTATTGATATTGCATGGGAAGGAAAATTATGAATTATACCATTATGTTCCATATCAATTAGTTTGTTAATTGTGAAATTTTTCATTTTTTACTTGTAAGGCCATGTAAAGGATGTAAGACACCAATTAAATGAAGCAGTTTAAACACACCATGTTACTTTTTTCCTTACTTTGTCTATTTGTAACTCTATTAAGCAGAAATATAATTAATGAACTCTTGCTATTCACTTGTTAATTTAATTGAAATAGTTAAAAATTTATACTTTTTCAGTAAATGTTTGCTTTAAGCATACCTATCCCATTTATGAAACTAAAATTTCAAATTAGAAATGTTGGTATCCAATAGACCATTTCTATAGTGTTTAACCTACTAGATTAAATGTCTCTTTGGAACACAGTATTTGCCTTTATAGATTTTACCCATATCATCTTGTTTATAGAGTGTGAAGATTAGTGTGTCCAATATATTTTTAAATAAAGCATTACAAAGTTTAAAGAAGTTACATTGCTTGTTTCCCTTTTTTTTTTATTTTATTAGTTCTACCAACTGTTGATACCTGTACCATTTTTTGGAATCCTTTGAGATAATGAAAGCCTCTTTTCACATTCTTTATGCCTAAGTAGACACAAGACTTTATTATGTAAATGGGCAAAGAAACTATTAACACTTTCTTAAATTTAGAAAGGAGGAAAGAGGCATATGACTATTAATAGAGCTTTAAACAATCGTGTTTTCCGCTATTATTAATTCATAAGAGTAGTTCCTTTATATGCTTACAGATACAATAGATAATAATGAAAGGAAAAGATAAGAGATAGATACAAGAAGTTACAATAGAAAGTAGTTTACTAAATCATTATCCCATTATCCTAACACCCCTCGGCAAGTTGAAGGCAGTTTGTCCAAAAGCCGAAGCTTGTCATGATGAAGAAGAAATAGTCGCTGACCCAAAGGTTTGGTGAAAAAGTCAACAATTTGATCAGAGCTAGAGATATACTTAACTTGGATAGATTTTGATTGAACCTGTTCACGAATGAAATGATAATCTAGCTCTATATGCTTAGTGCGAGAATGATATGCCAGGTTAAAACTCAAGTAAATGGCTCCGATATTATCACACCAAAATGTAGCAGCTTGAGAAAGGGGAAAACCAAGCTCGGAGAGTAATGACTTAAGCCACATAAATTTAGCTATGGCATTGGCAAGAGAACGATACTTACTTTCTGTAGAGAATCTTGCAACTGTGTGCTGCTTCTTAAAGGACCAAGAGATAAGATTATGACCGAGATAAATAGCATAGGCAGAGGTGGAGCGGCGATCATCCGAGTATCCCACCTAATCACTATCAGAGAAATACTGTAAAGATAAAGGAGAACAATTGGAGATGAATAAACCCAAACTTGAGGTACCTTTCAAATAGTGAAGGAGAGGTTTTGCTACAGTCCACTGTTCTTGAGTGGGAGAATGCATGAATTGAGAGAGTTTATTAATAGAAAAGGCCACATCTGGTCTGGTTAATGTGATATACTAGAGAGATCCCATAATCTATCTATATTCCTCAACATTAGATAGAGCAGAGCCTGAATTTTTTGATAAAAGAGGCGTACTGGCCATTAAAGTTAAGTAAGCTTTACTATCCAGCATTCATGTAGTTCGTAAAAGATCATGAATATATTTTTCTTGAGATAGAAGTAAACCACGAGGTAAATGAGTTACCTTAACACCTAAGAAATAATTAATAGGACTAAGATCACAAACTGGAAATTGAATATTTAGTTTTAATAGAAATTCATCAAGTGCATTGGAGTCAGAGTAAGTAACCAAGATATCATCAACATTGATTAAAATATATAACTTGATAGAGCTAGACTTGAAAATAAATAAGAAGGAGTTAGCCTTTGACACCTGAAAGCCAATGTCGAGTAAAAACATGGTGAGTCTTTGAAACTAGGCATACGGATCCTGCTTAAGTCCATACAAAGATTTATTAAGTTTACATACAAAGTCAAGATGATTGGTGTTAATAAAACCAACTGGTTGTTCCATAAAAATGTTTGTGTCAATAAAACCATGTAAGAAAGCATTGGAAATGTCTAACTAACAAATGGGCCACTTCGAAGTGGTAGCCGAAGAAAGCATTATTCTAATTGTAGTGGATTTTACAACAGGAATGAAAGTTTCATTGTAATCAACACCAGGTTGCTGAGAGTATCCCTTGGCTACTAATCACATTTTATAGTGCTCAACTTCTCCTGTAGGCTACCGTTTACTACGAAACACCTATTTGTTGTTGATAATATTTACATTAAGTGGACTTAGAACCAATGTCTAGGTTTGATTCTCAAGCAAGGCATTAATTTCATATTGCATGATAGAACGCCATTCAGAGTAGGGATAAGCTTCTCTGAAAGTCTTTGGTTCAGTAGATAGATAATCAAGTGAAGTAGTGGTTGAGAAGGCTTGGTGTTTAGACATGGTTGATGGACGGAGTGTCATAGAATGGGTACGAGGAGGTGTAGATAGGGCTGAAGTAATAGAGGAAAGGTCCGGAGGCAAAAATTTTGTAAGATCAAAATAAGATTGAGCCCAGCCTTATAAGATGAAGGAGAAGAATTTGTATTAGAGTGTTGTGTTAGGCTAATGGGATAATGATTTAGTAAACTACTTTTTGTTGTAACTTCTTGTATATATCTCTTATCCTTTCCTTTCATTTTTATCTATTATATCTATAAGCATATAAAGGAACTACTCTTATGAATTAATAATAGTAGAAAACATGATTATTTGAAGCTCCATTAATATGGTATCAAAGCCTCAAACAATGAGTTCATCTATAATTCCTACAACCTCTAATTCTTCTTCTTTCTCTACTCATCGCATTTTTTCTGTTAAGCTCACTCCTACAAACTATCTAGCATGGAAAGCTCAGTTTATACCATTGCTAAATTACCAAAATCTTACTAGCTTTATTGATGGCTCATTTCCTCCACCACCAAAAACCAAACTCTCCATTATCCTAATAAGGACCACTTTTATACATGCCAACTATTCTAGGTTTGTTAACAACAAATAATATGTATTTTGCTTATTTTGGAAAAATGACTATTTAAACTTGATAACAAATTTGTAACTTATGCTTATTTTCTCGACACATTTATTGCTGCAAAGGGTATGTTGTATTTATTAGCCAACCTTTTGATAAAGAATAATAATACATCGAAAGAGATTGTTTCTTATCTACCTTAGATATATGTGTCTAAGTTGTTTCTCTCAACTATTAAGTTAAGGTGTTTAAGTTTGATTATTGCGAACAAGCCCCCAATCCCTCATCTTTAATTCTAGGAATGTTCAACAATTATTCATATATAAGAATTATTTTCATGAGATCCATTTAAAAATGAAATGAATGTTCTATTAAATCAAACCTAAAAGTTCTAAGGAGCTCCAACCTCTGTTATCTTTAAAGGTTACACCCTAATGATTTGTATCAAATTCCACCTAATCATACAAATAAAGGTAGCCTATCTTTGAGGTGCTGATGTGTTCTAGTTTATAAATTTTACTTAACTAGCCACGAACCCCTATTGTTGTAGTTCATTACTTGCCATTTGGATTTTTTTGGTAGAAGTTGCATCTATTTGCAACTCTTTCATGAGATGCATTATATATCTTCAATTTTCAGTTTCCATTTTATACACTATATGCAATTATTAATCATGGCAGTCATTGCATCTGATTGCAGGTTATAAAGTTTAAGCTTATCAATGGCATTTTGGAAACAGAATATTGAATAACTAGTTATTTAGATTAGGGCATCCAACATTGTTATAGGTATAAAGGAGTTTATTTTGAAAATATATTGCCCTTTAGTTAATTGGCATTTATAATAATTATATTTGTAATCATTTTTCTAAATTTAACTTTTCATTATAAGTAATTCAAAATTGTAGGTACCAACTGTTATTCTTTTTTATCCATAGTTTCATCAATTCAACTACCCATCTTAAATTAAATTCAAACCTAAAGCTACTACACTAAAGAGGTGTTTGGATTAGCCTTTGGAGCTAATTGATAGTTGTTTCAATTTTATTAGCTGACTCAAAAGTGTTCGGCTAACAATAGTAAATAATAGCTGATGGCAGTTTTTAACCCAAACAACTGCCTTTTAGAAAAGCATGTAATTAGGGGCTTTTTTTTAATACTAATTGACAATGTTTTATTTTATATGACAAAATTCCATTACTCAATAAAATATGTGAATTAACACAAAATACTGAGCTTTTTCTTATCGTTAAGGTACTCTATTTTTTCTATTAATCTTATTTGATTGATTTCTTTTATTAATTTCACTTAATTTTCATTTTTTTCTATTTCTTGATTCTACAATTTAGGATTTGATTAGCTAAGTTTTCATGTTAAGTTGATTAGTTTATGATTTTCAACTTTTTTGGTTTATAAATTCTTAGTTTTTTCTTGATCAACGCATAGAGATATTTAGTTTTGAGTTTGGGATACGAATTATTGAAACCCTTTTGAGAAATTAGCCTGCTTATCTATTCTTACAACTAATCATTTGACAATATTATTTGAAGTTCTTTTGTATTTTTTAGACCCCTTTAAGACCAAAAAATTATCCTTAAGTAATTTTTTCCATACCTCATACTTGAAGACTTTTACTTGTTCCTCAGGATTTGGATAGCTTTCTTTCTTCATTGCTTCATAGACTTTTCTTTTTATATCTAAAAAATCCATGAGAAATTTTCATTGGATTCACACTCTATATTTTTTTTGGTTTCATGGCCTTAGCCTTCAGGGCTTAAATGGCTATAATGTGCACACAAAATTATATATAAAAAATATATTAAAAAATAAATCAAGAAAAGCTACATGGAAAAATCTAAGAAACAAAAAAAAATGATACCATCTAATAAGAGCAACATGAGTGAGGAAATTGGTATTTAAACCCATCAAGTGTAGATAATTCTTAAGAATAGTTATAAAGATAGTCATCAAAAGACATTAACCTATTTAGTCATCAAAAGGCATTAACCTATTAGCAATTTTTTTTTTTTATCTTTGATAGATTTATTAACAACTAGCTAAGGATTTGGGGACATAAGAGTGCCTAAAGCCTAAGCTCAAATTTATCTCTCTTAAACCAGAAACCATATGGAGATATGTTCTTTTTTCTTTTTTTATTTTGCTAATGTTATATATTAGTATAAGAATCCATGAAGGAATGATTAGATTATTGCAAGATTTAAAATTAAAAAAAAACTTAATCTAAAAGCTAAGAATGATTTTAATGGGAATTTTTTTTTAATTATTAGCTAAAAGCTAACTTTTTTTTTCTTTTACAACAATCTTTGCAACTTGTTGGGGTTTTCTTACTTACTTGAACTATAAAACTTATTCATATAAAGTTGTAATGATATGTTTTTGTTTTATCAATTTAATCAGTATACATCTGCTTTGCATTCAAGCATAAATTTTTATCATTTTTATCACATTACTTGAAGTTTACAATTTAGCTTAAAATAAATCTGCTGAGATCGACCTTATATATTATTGTACTTGTTTTAGAATTTCTAACTAGCTTTGTTTACTTATTTTAGAATTCTCTAATATATAAACTAGCTTTGTTTACTTATTTTAGAATTCTTTAATATATTGACTTAAGATGCTTATAAATATAGTCTAGTCCATTGTTTTGTGAGTGCAAAATATATTGAGTGTGTGCTAAGATGTGAAGAAATTGTGGGCGAGTAATCATAAGAGTAGTATATGTCATGTATAGGTGTGCATGTGATATAAGTGGTGTGAGTGAGAATTTTGTAAATGTTCTAAATTAATATAATCAGTCTTTTACTTTTATAATTTAGTCCACTCACATAAAAAATCAACAAAATCTTCCTATAGTGACTTTGTCCAGAATTCTCTCTACTAGGATACAAAATTTTCTTATTAAGCCATATATAATATTTTTGCATTTATTATGTTCTGTTTATGATAATATTTTATCTTGGTATGTGGTTGCATCTTTTTGTGATTGAAATCTTAAAATACTGCTATATTGATAAATTTTTATCTACCTAAAAAAATATATCAATAAAACTACCCTTAGATTAAGAAAAACAATAGAATAATAGAACTACCCTTATATTTAAGAGAATACTTCACAAAGCTCATAACCAGTAGACCAAAAAATTATTTTATCTGTGTGCATTGCATAATCATTTCACAACTAGATGAAATTAATAATGTGTGTAAGATTATAATTCTAATTTCTAAAGTAAATTTTAAGTTAAATAAAGTATACTTCAAAAACCTAAGTTCAATATTTTATGTCATTAACTTTTTTAGGTTACAATATATCTTAAAAAAATAAAAGAGATGGAAAAGTTGTATAAACTAATGAACAATCTAACTTGTTCATTGACATTTGTGTTGAGGCACTAATATTGGTAAAAAAAAGTGAGGGTGGATGAGGTGAAAAGGGATAGTGATAGATGGATAGTGAAATGAAATCTATCGATGTACATTTTACTAAAGAGCAATTAAACATAAATGGGATTAAATGAAAGAACAATGAAAATTATGAAAATAATTAAGAGGAAACGAAACTAGATTGGAATAAGATCCCAATAAAAGTATGATTGTTGCCATAGATGAATGATAGGATGTAAAGATTCAAGTTTAGTTTATTTATTTTTATTTTAGTTTTTTTAATGAATATTGAAGATTATCTATAATTAAAATGTTTGACATGTTTGAATACTTGTCTTTTTATCAAGCCATCGAAAATTGATTCTTTACCAATTCATTTCACAAAAAGTATTATATCAAAGAAAAAAATGAATTTGAATTTAAACAGTTTTGGTTACATTTAAAAAAGTGTAAAATATGCTATGTTAATGATTTTATAGTTTGTTATGTTTATATAATAAAATTGAATGAAGGATCTAATTAAAATATTAATGATAAATAGCATATAAATTAATCTTTATATTGAGATTTAATTAAAATTTAGATGATAAATTAGGAAATTTTGATAATTAACTAAAAATTAATGTAAAGAAAAAGTTTCCTTGCTATTTTATATTGATTTTGTTTTTGCCTTTGTAGAGTAATGAATGTGAAAGATGTAGTTTAGAGAGTTCCTTTTAGGATTAATCAAGTAAGTTTAAGAGCTATTATCTATATTCTTAGGCATCTTTTGGTGTTTAATTTTATGAATCATTCTACTTATCAATAAAACAATTTGTATTTGGATTTGAAAAATAATGGATTAATAGTTTAAGATTGGGTAATTGTTTAGATTGATGATGAAAATGTTAGCTACTTTCATTTCTTATATCCTGGTCACCATTAATTTTGTTGCTTTTTGAATTGATTGAATTTTTTTATCGTGTTATTTTCTTTCTCTTTATTTATTTCAAGGATATTTGGGTTCACTATTTCACTATTAGTAGAAAGCTAAGGAGGCTATAGATTTTGATATAAGATATAACTGTAGAAGACATAACTAAAAATTAATGTTATAGACTTTATATTAAAGGTGGCCATATGAATATTATTTCAAAAATTGGTTTGCTATTGCTTCTTATTTAATTTAAAAACAAAACTTGTAGTGCAATAACTTGTGCATGTCTTTTTGACGTGCTAAATTGCATTTATTAATTTTTAAGGTTTATACATATTAGAAATCTTGGCTAGGAACTTTTATGGCACTTTGTACATATTTTCATCAACATATGGTGTTTAATATTTAGTTTGGTTCATGTGGTTGAGAACTATCTAATCTCTAGTAGAATATTGAAGTGCCATAAAACCTTTGAAGTTGCAAGCTTAAGTACCTTGCCATTTTAGTAGAAAGCAAATATGCTTATCGAATTTCTAAAGTTTCGAAGCTTTTATAATGCCTGAAAGCTATTGGTGTGAAAAATCTATGCCTCTACCATTTAGAAGGTAAATTTTTCATTATCTATATAATATTAGTATTATTTGTATTGGTATTGACAATTGTTTTAGACAGTTAAGAGCTAGACAATATTTTTTCTCCCCTAGGAGTTCTCAAGATATCCAAGAAATTTATTATGGAGAATTTGAAAGATGCCATAACACTTGAGGCAATATTTATTATGGATATAACTTTCTCATGTAAGAGGTTGCTTGATAGAGGATTGTGACTTCGGTATATTGGTTCTATTTAGTAAAATCTTTATTTGATATATGATAAAACAATGATAAAGCAACAAGTTATTATTGATAAATAAATCATTTGATAACATACGTATGGATGACATGGAAATTTCACATAATGGATTTTATTCAATTCTTGGATATATGCATAGCTATTATGCTTTTGTAATCCTTTCCATTGACATGAGTTTACCCATCTAAAAGTAAAAACTATAGGAAACATGTTTATTATGATGTTTCATTCTCAAAATTGAATGGTGATGACAATAAGTGTCATATTGAGTATTTTATTCATTGGACTAGGAGTATTGATGACTGACTCTTACTAAACTTCCCATTTAGTTCTGCAGGAAGTAGTAGAAAAATTCACATCTAGACCAGAAACCTATAACTTTGGAATTTGCTTCTATCTCTGATGGGAAGAAAGCAATAGCTAAGGCATCTAGCCTACTCTTTGCAAAGTATTTGAAATTGCATAATGTCGATGCTTATCTAAACGGGCAAGTCTTTACATAAGCTCATATGGATGAGGGTTTAGAAGTTTTAGTTTTGTTTAAATGCTTAGATTTATGGAGTTACCTATGAAAGTGGTTCATTTCAAATCTAATTTTACACTTTATTGGAACTTTTATGTTATTAGGCTACAAAGGCCAAAACTTGATTTGCTATTAGTTTATAGTCCTGTAAGATGCCACATTAATTTCCCAACTTAAAGACTTTGATATATTGAGATAGCGTCAATGTTTAATAGTGTAAGTGTTTAATACACTAAAATATTCAATACTTAATAACATTGAGCTTAATTGTTATTGTGAAATATTCAATACTTAATAACGTTCAAATTTGTTTTGTATTTAATTTGATAAGGGAAATTCACCAATGCTTTAATATCTTTCATCTCACTGCTTGTTGTTCGCATAAGTTAAAGGGGTTTGGTGGACTTGAAAATCAAAACTATTTTTCTAAAAAAATTCTACTACTATATATAGTATCATAAATATTCACCATTAGGTGATTGATTTGTAGCATTTGACAATTTGACAAGTTTTACAAAAGAAATTATTTTGTTCTTGTTATTAAATTGTATTTAAAAAAATGTATTCACTACTAGGTGATTGAATGGATGCTTATTTTCTTTTTATCTCTTTTGCTTTATGCATATGTATACATGTATAACTATGTTGATTAAGAAGAATAAAAAGACAAACTTTAAAGAATAAAGACTTAGATGTGTACTTTTTGCAAGAAAAAGAATACAAAAAGAGCCAATATTCCCTGTGCTTTAATGTTGCATCTTTGATTCCTACATTGAGATATTGATAAATTATTAAACTATTTGCCTGAATACATTTTTCTTCTTCAGATAAGCAAGGAATGAAGTGTTTGGACAACTTTTTTTTTCTATCTTTGCATTGATATGAACGAGGTTTTCTTGGACTAAAATTCCCCTTGCTTTTTGCTATAGGCACATGAGACCTTTGAAGTCTATGAGATATGGTTCCCTTATAAAGGCCATTTATAGGTTCATAAGAGTGAAACAAGCCTATGGTAAGTGTTTCATTTGATTGTTATTTATGATAGCATTTTGGGAAAATAAATGAATCAACAAAGCAATTAAAGTTGAATAACCACTCAAATTGAACAACTTTTTTCTTCTTTTCAAATCATTCTCTTTTCTCACAACTAAAACCTTAATTTGTTGTAAAGATCATATTAGCTTTGTTAGGTTCATAAATAATAAAGTAATTAAATTACAGAATGTAATAAGATCTTATAAAAAATTTGAAATGTGTAACCACCAATTTAGTTACTATAAGCATAGGCTTTCGAGTCTTCATAAGCTTGATGATGATAACTAGAGCTATAGCTTAGGTAGGCAAATGCCATTAAGGTGGAAGATATCGTAAAAGTGGAAATTCTCTTTATTAGTTTTATGTCTTGAATTTTCTAGTGGATCCAAATTTTGACCCGACCCAAAAAGCTTGTAGTACCACCCGAATTGCAAAAAAAAAAAATAGGAATTTGTATTGGTAACAAAAAAGGGGGGTGTAGAGGGTAAAGCCCTTTGCAGTATAGAATTGTTAATTTTTATGATAGCACTGTAGTGAGGACTTGGTGATTTTGTGAAATGGTCAAAATAGAGTTAGAATGAATGAGGAATATTCATAAGACTTAGAAATAATCCCTAGTGGAGAGAAAAATAAGAAATAGTAAACATCTCTTAAATCGAAGGAACCACCGCATGATGGTTGCACGATAATTTTGTGATACTGTGACACCCCTTACCCAATTCAATTATTGGACCTGAATAAGGAGCATACACACATAAACATCCTATCCAAACTTGACCTTTTCTATTTTAAACACTTAAAAACCTGAATTAATTAAAGCTTTTTTAAACACATTTGATTTGATATTAAACCTTGAAAATCTCATTTAAATAAAATTTTGCCTTAACATTTTAAAACCATTTCGGGAATCCTTATATCGAAAATCCGACAGCATAATGACTATACTAGGACATTATCTTAACAGAAATAGTAACTCTGCATAAAAAAACACTTATATAATCATCAAAACTCATTTTTCAACTTCTGTGATCCTCTGATCACTCTAAATCATCCAATATCTCAAAACACATTTCATGTGATAGGAAAAGATATCGTACAAGCATTAAAAAGAAATTAAAAAAACTTGTTTACAAGTTACAAAATCATATACAAATCCAAATTAAGCCTAATCCCTCATAAGCTATATATGAGTGTCTTAATATAATTACATCACATAATTATATGTATAAAGTAACAAAAGTACCACAAGTACTTTTTTCTTTGTTCGCAGTAGCTATCAAGGCTTTGACTCTAATCTAGTTCTTTCAAACCTACACATTGCAAAAACACACAATGTGCTAAGCAATAGCTTAGTGGTGTAATTAAAGTAACTTGCTAATACATTCTCAAGCATGAACCCATAACATCATTATAACAATGAACATAAGAGCAGACATATAATTAATGATCATTCATAATATGCAAGATGTGCATATAAGTGTGTGATCCCATAAAACATACCATAAATCTAACCATGTACTAACATAATACTTATAACAAAGGATGTATAAATTATTGAATTCCATAAATTAGATTCTTATTTACTTTATTTTAGCATTAGCCCATATCAAAGAAAATAAAATCCCATGGATAATAGGAATGGATGGCCAGTACAACCTCTATGAACCAAAAGGCTCATCTACCAACGTAAGTCCAAAGACTGAACATAACATAGGCTTATCAGCCAAGCATAGCATATTTCTATAGACCAACTAAAATGTAACTGAATGCCATTTACCAACGTAAGTTTGAACATTGAATATAACATAAACTTGAAGGTTAACATATAGCATAGGCTTGTCGACCAAAAGAAAAAGGCACAGAAGTACCTTAGCAACTGCTAAAACCCTAATTGACTGGTCAACTTATCCATTTAGGTTGTTTTACTCGAATGGACTATTAATTAGTTCCATTTAGTTTCACCATTTTTCTTTAGCTTAAGTAACTTATAAAATCCATATTATTCATTATAGTGCCATTAATGCTTCTTTAATCCATTATGCTACCATAAAACATGATGATGGCATTACAACCATGAATAACTCATACAATGGTGTCAAAAAGTATATATGTATTTCACATGTCTATAATGCAAGATGTGCACACATAATGTCTTAAACACGTAAACATATTCCTAACTTCATAAAATGTTTAATAGCATGATCATAAGTCATATTCTCATGACTAGCAATATAGCATAATAGGCCATAACCATTTCAACCATATTAGCTCCTCAAAGTGCTATTATATATACCACTTAACATGTTGAAATACATGATCATATCCAAATTATAAGATGAACATATCATGCCATACATTTCGGCCTAAGTATCAAAATATGCATAATTTACATCACTACAATAAACACATGCATACTTACTAACTTTAACACAGCTTAACTCAGGTCAAACCATTGTAACATCATTTTCATACATGTATAAACTCCATATTATTCCACCTATATGCCTTTAACATTTAGCCATACATTTATTACACACAACATATGCATTTATTTAATATTCATACAACTTTCCCTAAACACATAACACATAAACTTGCATAAAAGCTTAACATACACTTAAGCACTCCCTATATGCATTTCAGCCATATGAAATTTCATATCCAATCCATGAATTTGATCATCATTTATAGCATTAATACATGCTCATATAATAATACAACAGTAGATATAAGCAATAATTACCATTTTCATTAATTACCTAAAATCACTAACATTCGGTCCCTTTGACAAACCATCTGTAGTAACCAACCAAAGGTAAGCTACTTCCATTCCAATAACAGCTTAAATCTTGCTAGGATCAACTCTAATACTTTCAAAAGAAGCTATATATCCTAAAAAAGACACCTCACTTAGCCAAAACTCACATTTGTTGAGTTTAACATAAAGCTTCTCTTATCTCAACATCTAAATAACTACTCTCAAGTGCTACTCATGCTCTTTTTTACTTTTCAAGTATACTAGAATATCATCAATGAAAACTACAACAAATTGATCCAAGAAAGGTCAAAAGACATAATTCATAAGATCTATAAAAGCTACAGGAGCATTGGTAAGCTTAAATGGCATTACCAAAAATTTATAATGGCCATAAAATGTTATAAAAGCAGTTTCAGCCACATTTGCCTTTTTAATCCTTAACTGTTAATACCCATATCTTAGATCAATCTTAGAAAACACTCTGGCTCCTCTAAGTTGATCAAATATATCATTAATCTTTAGCAGAGGATACTTATTCTTAATGGTCACTTTTTTTAACTATCAGTAATCTACATATAACTGAAGGGAACCATCCTTCTTCTTAATAAACAAAATCGGTGCTCCTCAAAGTGATACACTCGGCCTTATAAAACCCTTGTCAAGTAACTCTTGTAATTGAATCTTCAAATCCTTTAACTCCGCAAGAGCTATCCTATATAAAGTTATCGATACTAGCGTAGTGCCAAATAGAACCTCAATACTAAACTCGAGTTCCAGTTATAGTGGTAAACCATGTAACTCTTTAAGAAAAATATCCATATACTCTGACACCATAGGTATAGAACTAACATAAGATTCTTTTCTTCTAGTATCATACAAATGTGCCAAGAAAGCCTAAAAACCCTTTCTCAATATTCGCCTAGCCGTAATAGCTGATATAACATTAGACAAAAGATATGTCCTCTCACCAACAACTGCGATCTCTACCCCATCATCTGTTTTAAGAGATATCTGCTTTTATCCACAATCCACCACCGCTTGATGCTTGGACAACCAATCCATGCCTAAGATCAAGTCAAACTCATCGAAGGGTAAATCAATGAGATCAGCTATGTAGACACTGCGTTTCTAGAGCTCCTATGTTCGGATTGCCTAATAATGAAGAAAAGGACTAAGTTCGGAGGAATGAGGATGTTAACATCTAGTCCAAAGATCTCAAAGTTTTCTATTAAAAATAAAAAGAAAAAGATTTTTGCCCAGCCCAAAAAATCTCACAGTGCTACATGAATTGTGAGAAAAATAAGCATCTGTGGTGGGCTAAGGGCTTGGGCAGACAGACCCGAGCCCGATGCCATGAGAGGTGCAAGGGGTGAAG
>CANXYI012223826.1:0-19036 GCA_948208565.1 Hura crepitans | reverse complement strand
CCGTAATGCTAGCCAAATATGCACCATAGCTCAAGAACAAATATCCAGCTGCAAACAAATGATCCCTAGTTGACCAATCAACCCATCCTAGGCCGTAACTATCTAGACTATTAGGGCATTCTATGATTTCTTTTTCTTGTTAAATTATAAATTTGTAAAGCTATTTATATTTTAGACTATAATATTCCACGATATATATTTACTTATACATTATAATATATATTACAATTCAATTATGTTGTCAATATCGATGTGATTTCACTTATTTAGTCAACTATCAAATATATGAACATATTTTTAATGCTCTATTTTCAATGCCATATTTTTCATTATCAACATACACTAATTGTCTATTTTCAATGCCATATTTTTCTTACTCTATATTTCGGCCTCATAAAAAAAGAGACCTACTTTCACTTTACTATCATTTCTATCAATTGAATCATTAATTCCTAATTATAATGATGTCAAATAAATAACTATATTCACTATTTTACCTTTATTTTGCTTAAAGGTAACTTTCGGCCATATGGAGATCTCACTCGTCTAATATCCCTTTTTATCATTTCTACCTCTATGCTACCTCATTTGGAGCCTAATTACATATCTATTCTATCAATTTCATATAGTCAATCATGTTATGAAAAATTACTATGAACCTGCAAGTTTCATGGTAAAAGAATACACATACCTCTTTTTAGCTTTAATCCACTAATCTTCATCTACATTTCTTCACTTGCATCACCTCATTATCCTCTCTCCAATTCCTCATTTTTATTTGGCGTCAACCTATGCATTCTCTTCATCTTTTCCTCTAAAATTCTATTCCATATAATAGGACTTTGAGGAATCTACTAATTTAGTGAGAAATGCTCTCACTTTGGCTTAACATTTTAATGTTAAATGGAAAGATAAATGAAAGCATTTTGGGGCATGAGAAGGGGTATGAGTTTTAGCCATGAAAAGGAAGGAGAAAGGAGAATTGTTGGCTGATTTCTTCTAATTATTTTACAATATCTCTATTTAAATGTGCACATTACGGGTTGGGAATAGAAGAGATACACATGTACGGCTATAACTTAATCCAAATGTCCTTATTTTTTTATATTTATTTATTTATTTTATTTTAAATGGCCAAGATCTCTTATGTCACTATTTGATCTAATGGCCAAGATTGCATCTTATAAATATATCAAGTCATACTTATCTCATAAATTTGTCATTTTCTCTATTTAATTTTTCCAATTTATTTTTAATAGCTCTACTGATAAATAAATTATGGCATTATAATTTTTTTGTTCCTCTAATTATTTCAGTATCAAGATGTGCAAGTATCAAATTTTTTTTAGCACATTTTTACGAATTTTTGATTCCACCTTGAAGGGTTGCTATTCATACTTGACTGTAATCTAAATTTCATTTTTTATTTTTAACCTTTCATATGACCTCATTTCCTTCTTAAATTACACCATAATTCGTCTTATAATTTATACTATCATATGTTCGGGTCAACTCTACTTGGACTTGAGAAGTATTATTCATGGTTCGAGTGTCATTATTCACTAAGACCCTCTCCCAAAGTTCATTCTTTCTATATTTTTATGTTCTTCTCATGTTCAACTCATATTTCTTACCTTTCTACCCATGTTCCTTTCATCATTGGGCTATTAAATATTAGTTTCTAATTTTGCCCTTACTTTCTCATGTAATTCTCTTTTTGCCCTTTTGTCGTTTTTTGTCCTTTGTTTATACTAACTAACTTTACTTGATCCTTACATCTATTTTATTTTTCACTTTTTCTTTTAATTCCTTTTCTATCCTTGGGTAAACCAGACCGAAAGTCAGGGCATGACATGTCTACCTCTATACTTTCTATTGAAAATTTTTAACTTATCTTATTAATTGATTTATGTCCCTTTTAATACAGATTACAACCTTATAAATCTTATTAAAATAGGAATTCTTTTCTAACTAAGAAACTAATTAATTCCTCTCCAATTAGGCAACATTAAAATAGAAAACAAAATTGCAAATTTACACGAATTAAATCACTAGTTTAGGAATCCTAATATCAATAAAAATCTGTGTAAAATATCTTTAAATATTATTATTTCCGTAACACTACTTCCCCAAAAAAAATAGAGCTTGTCCTCAAGCTTGTGATGAAAAGAAGCAACTTGTAAGCTAAACAAATTCTAAATGAGTGGTCGGGCTAACATCACCCTTTACCACTTCAAGCAAAAATATTTTTTTTACACTAATAGGTTGTCTTTAAGGGTTCATCATAGTTGTAACAAAGCCTTTTTACTCTATGCCCTAGTATTTCTGGCCTAGTCAATTTTTTTTTTATGAAACGAGCTAGTGTAGAAATTACTTTAACACCTACTGCTTTACTTCTAGGAAGTTCTTTATGATGATCAATGGTCTATAATATTTGCAGCTTCTGCTTAAAGGCCCTTAAAAGGCTCATAGCCATTATTAAGTTAGGAGATTTGTGCACCTAGACATCTAACCTAATCGAATCATCCAACCCAGCAAAGAATAGCCTTACGTGTTGATCAACTCAGACATAAGGACTAGCTCTTACCAAACAGTCTTGAAATTGTTTTTGGTATGCTTCCATTGATCCTATTTATTTCAAGGTAACCAAGTTTCCCAAAGGGTTGTTGCCTATTGGGGGCCCAAATCTTATAGTGCAATGTTCCCTGAATTCAGCCTAAGTCAAAGTACTCCCCTCAAGCTTCAATTGGTAATACCAATGCTACGGTTGCTACCAACCCTACATTATCCTTGTCAATATTGCCTTAGTTCTAAAAAAAATTGCTCACATCTATTTAACCAAATTAGAGGATCGTCTGAGCCATCAAAATAGGAAATTCTAATTTAGCCCACCAACATTTAATAGTACTCCCCCTAAAGGCAGCAACAATCCTCCCCTTCTATTGGACGGCTAAGCTATTGGTCTGACTTGAATAGAAATGTGACTACTGCTTTGCATAGAGATGTGACTGTTGTTGGTCTCACCCTCTACCACTATTAACTTGCTCAAACAATCTATGATAGCCTGTACCTGTCCTTGGAATTGTGCGATGAAATGTTATAATCTATTGTCCAACTGCTATTCCAAGCTCGAAACCCTAACTTCAACCAAGGTTTCTACAGTAGTACGAGCATCCAGTGATAAGGATTGAAGATCATCACCCATTGTGATTAGCTCTAATACCAAATTATTATGAACATGAGTATGATCGTGTCACGGGGCAATGGATTGAAAAATTAGGTCCAATACATGGGTCTTTACGCTTGTTCTTGTTCCTAGACTTGCCTATGATTGCTCAAAATTTGCAACTTGTTAAATGAATTCGCGTACTTTAGAACTCGTTAAAGAGATTTGCCTACCTTTGCATTTTCTGCTAGAAATTTCTTACTTATCTTATTAATTAATTTATGTCTCTTAGTAAAGATTACAATCCTAAAAATCTTATTAAAATAGAATTTTTTTTTCAATTAAAAAACTATTAATTCCTCTCTAATTAGGCAATTTAAAATGGAAAATAAATTCGCTAATTTGCATGAATTAAATCATTAATTAATGAATCTTAATATCACTAAAAATCCACCTAAAATATCTCAAAATATTCTTATTTCTATAACTGGGTTGTTTAAAAATATCAATCATGACTAAAAAAAACATCACCGATTAAATGACGAAATCAGCAATACAATTGGCATTGATCAATGCAGACCTTTTTTTTTTTCGAATTGCATGGATTTCGGAAATTTCCTACAACTAAGAATATAATCCGAAGTGACCTCTATTACTAAAAAATTCAATGACAAAAAGATAGACACACAAACGACAAAGCAAATTCGCATATCTTACATTAAATAAAAGGTTAATAGTCAAGAATATCTAAAACTTTTAGTGCTTTACTTTATTGTGTCGCTCCTTTCTTTTTTTTATCAGAAATATGAAAATTTTCTGTATTTTTGCTTCAAATTTATCATATGGCAGGTTAATATCAAAATCCATGAAAACTTATTCAGGGTGGAACTTTCTTCTCTTTGAAGATGACTCGCCCGAGAGAGAGAAAAAGGAGTATACAGTTCTATGATAAATGGCGAGTCAAAAAGGTGGTTTCATTTGGTCAATTTAATTTTCTATAGTTCGTTGAAGATCAAAGTTCGTACCAGCATTTTCCTCTTTTTTTTTTCCCAAAGATAAAAATGTATCTAAATGGATGATAATTTTGAAGCAGAATTTGAAGACTTATGTTTTTAACAGAAAGGAAAATGAAAGAACCCGACCGAGATGGAGAAAGATGCAAACATTTCAAATATTCTTGGGCATTAGAAATTAACTATAAACGAAATGGCCACTGCTCGTGCCAGTTTTATATTCTGACGTCAGTTTATTTAAGGTTGTTACCGAATAAGAAGTAACAATGCAAAAGATGCATGAGAAGTTTCATGGACCGACCTGACAATTGCTGATGAGTTTTCCTAATGGTGCTCCAACTAGCTTAGTTTTACCTTGTTTCCTCCCTATAACAGAAATAACCATCATAGAACATGACAATAAGACAAAAGGAAAGTATCCAGTACCTGTTACTTCAAACAAATATTGTTCTTGCTGCAGAAATGGAAGTCAATAAAAGCAGTAGTTTGGAGATCTTACCTCATAGAAGCATTAAATTATGTAGACATGTCCTATTATAAACAGAGAGTGAACCCATTATCGACAACAACATTTTCCACCGGTTAATTTTTTGGTTTTGGGGGCTTATTGGTCTGCGAATACCAAAACATGTCGATTGGTTAACTAGGACAGAAACTATGTTCAGTATCTTTCATCTCCATGGCCAAGCTTTTCAAAATTTCGTATATCTTATCACATTTAGGGTGATCTTTGTCTTTAGACACAAAATGGATAGCATGACCTCCAATATTAATCCAACTACAGCCAACTTCCTTTCTCAAACCCATTGTCCTCATCTCTTTCCTCAATTTATCAACAACCTCCCAGTTTGCTTCTTCCGCATACATATTGGAGAGCAGAACATGATAGCCCGTCAAGCTGTCTACTGACTCCATTTCACGTAGCTTATTGGCAACAACCTCTCCCAATCCAATTTGTTCATGGATCCTGCAAGCTCCAAGAAGAGATCCCCAAATTTCCATAACGTTACCTTCTTCATCCAGTTGTTTCACAAACTCATAGGCTTCAATGACTCTCCCAACTCTTCCTAACATATCTGCAACACAGCAATAATGCTGTGTTGAGGGCTGAACCCTAAAGTCCCTCCCCATAGATTCAAATATTTTAAGACCTTCGTCAACCAATCCTGCATAACTGCAAGCTGATAATAGTGCAACAAAGGTAACTCTATCAGGTCTTATGCCAGATTTCTGCATTGAGTAAAACACAGAGAGAGCTCTCTCACCCATTCCATGTTGACCATATCCTGATATCATCGTTGTGTAAGTGACAGAATTTTTCTCAGCAGATTTGACAAAAACGTTTTCAGCATAGTCTATTGCACCAGATTTAGAGTACATGTCAACAAGGGCAGTTCCCACAAAGATGTTTTGGTCCAATAAATGACGAATAGAGGCCCCATGTATTTGCTTTCCCCAATCTATGTTTCCAAATAGACTACAAGCTGGAAGAATAGATGCTAAAGTCACAGAATTAGGCCTAAGATTTTGCTCAAGCATTTGTCTAAAGGTAACAAAAGCATCTTCAATCAACCCATTCTGTGTGTATCCAGCAACCATAGCATTCCAAGTTGCTTTATCTCTATCTTTATCATACTTTTTCTCAAAAACTTGTTGCGATGCCCTGATCAATCCTGATTTAGCATACATGTCTATTAGATAATTGTCCATTCCATCAAAATAAATGCCATTTCTAATAAGATATGCATGTGCCTGTTTTCCAATTTCTTTGTTTCTAAGATTGGATGCTGCAGAGAGTAAAGAGGTTACTGTCACAGAATCAATTGCAAACTTCTGCTTCTGCATCTCATAGACAAGCATCAACCCTTCATAATCTAGCCCATTCTGTATGAATCCAGAAATCATTGTATTCCATGAGACAACATCTCTTTCCAGCATTTTCTCAAAAACTTTGAATGATTCGTGGACAAAATTGCACTTCGAGTACATGACAATAATTGCATTCATTAATGTCACTGGTAATGCTTTAAGATTCTTCAATATAAAGGCGTGAAGTTGTTGACCCAATTCCAAATACTGCAATTGAGAAACAGCTGTTAAAGCTGAGATAAAGGTCACATCATCAAGAACAGTCTCTCCTGTTTCCATTGCATCATGAAATAGATATATACCCTCTACGAAAGAACAATTCTGTACATACCCACCAATCATAGTGTTCCAAATTTCTGTGTTTTTTTTTAAGCAATTGTCGAAAACATTCCTAGCAAGATAAAGGAAACCAAGTTCTGCGTACATTGATATTGCTGAACTCACAACAAACAAGTCATTCACATACTCACCATCTAATTTATGAAGGAGCCCATATAAGGCATTTGCTGTCTTCGTATCACCAATGCTCGATATAGCGGGAAAAACATTGACAAAACTAACTGGACTTGGCGTGACACCCATTTTCATCATTACCCTAAATTGCCTAATTGCTTCTGCATATCTCCCAGTCTTCACATACCAAGATACAATAGTGTTCCAAGCAACCACATCTCTCTTACGCATGTTCTTAAAAACTGTATTCACCACATCATACTTAGAGAAATCAAAATCATTCAAGCGACACCTGCTACTCAAACATGTAGAATACATGTTTAAAAGAGAATTATACACAATTCTGCTTGGGTATGATAAGCGACGAATAAAATGGCCATGAATGGCTTTACCTATCACTAAATTGCAAGTTTCAGCACAGGCTTTGAGCGTGGAAGAGTAAGTATAGGAATCAGATTTGGTGCAAGGAGATGAAGTTTTAAAATGGGAATAGAACAAAAGAGCATCAAGGGGCATGTCGTTGCAAATGAAGCCAATAATGATAGTGTTCCAAAGAACAGTAGTTGGGCGAGGAATTGTATCGAACAGCTGGCGAGCAAGACGGGGTTGGCCTTCCCGACAGAGTCTGCTAAGGCGAGAGCGGATCGAAGGGGTTCTAAGAGTAGGATTTGGTGGTGGCGAGATGGTAAACAAAGAGGCTTTATTGTGGCTGTTGTTCATGGAGGGATCAGTTTGATGAATAAGAAGAGGTGAAGAGATGGAAGCCATCGGAGAGTTCTTTGATTGGTATCTTCTTCTCCCCCGAAGCTAATGTAGGAGTATACAGTATTCAGAGTGTCGGAAAAGTAATCAAATTGAATTGATGGAATTCCACGTAAAAATAATTGAATCCATCAGCTTATATATATAAAATCAAATCTAACGGTTCGAATTATTTAACAAATTCAAAAAAAGAATAAACTAAATTTTTATATATAATAATATCAAAATAATATTATTTTAATGCATTTTAAATATTCAAAATGGTATTTTAAAATTTAACCTATTCAATTTTTACAAGTTTAAAAATCAAACTAATTGAATATATGAAGTTTTTAAAAGCCAAACTAAATAAATGGAAAATTGAATAAATATAATTGAATATATAGAAATTATTATCGGTTTGGCTTTCAAATTTGGTTTAATTTTGCTCATCCTAAAATTTGGGTTATTTTCACGACTAAACCTATGTTTGAAGGAAGGTAATTGAGGAGAATTGGGGTAAAGTAAGTTAAATTTACTTTAGTTTCTATTGTTTGGACAATAAATTAAAGAAGTAATTTAAAGTAAAGAGAGAAAAAAGAGTAAATAATTTACTCTATATTGAGATAAGGGTCCACTTTGCCATTAGAATATATGAAATAGTACACATTTATCACTAATGTATTTAAAAACAAAAAATTCAACTACTGTTAACACTTTAGTTTATATTTACTATTGTTTGTAATGGAATGCAAATTAATTGATGAAAGTCCAACTAGATACTAGATATAGAGGCAAAATTTACCGAATTTTTATATTTAAATAGTAAATATATTCATTTTTCACTACTTTAGTATCAAATTTAGACCTTAAACATGTAACAAGCCACACGACATATTTACAATCCACGAAGTATGCAATTAGGCTTTCCATTAGTTAACTTGACATTCAATTTCAAACAATGATAAATATATGCCAAAATGTTAACCATGATGGCTTTTATTAAAAAAAAATACATTAATGACAAATATGCACCATTTTGCACACCTTAATAGCAAATTTGGTCTTTTTCCCCTCTATATTCTCACTTTTATTTTTATCCAAAATGGAGAGAAATGAGTAAATAAAACAACTCTTCATTTTTTTTTCTTTTTCAAAAGTAGATTTGATTTCCTTTATAATTACTTCCAACCAAATAAAAGAGAGTAAATTAAAGGAAATTTCATTAATTTTCTCTTCTTTTCATTCGTTAAAGTAAGTTTAGTTTCATGAGCAACCCACTCTTATCTAAACAATGGCAAAAGGCTAGTAAAAGGAAAAAAAAAATTTACTAAAATGTACATAAATATTTAAAATCCAATTTAATAAAGTCTTGAATAATAAATTATGATGTATTTATTTAATAACTCATTTATATGCAGATGCACAGAAATATGTTAAGTACACACTATCAAATATAAATTTGAAATTTGAAATGTTATAGTTAATTTTATTGGCAATTTCGTGTATTTATTATCTTGTTAAATGTTGAACGAGTGGTTAGAGATTTTAATACCATTGATAAGTAGGAGAGGCATGTAATCATTTGCTATTGAGGCATACACATGTGAGGCAAGATTAAAGTGCTTTTCCTAAGTTAGTTTTGAAAGAATTAAGTGGAAGGAAAAAAAATGAACTAGAATTACATCATATTTTCTGTACTTGTATACAATTTTATGCAAGAGAATGGAAGAGAAAGTAAGAAAAATTTCATTTCTCATCTAAATCAGTTTTTACATAACCCACCAATGAGTGGAAAAATGGAAGGAAATGGTAAATTACAACATGAAATTATCATTTCACCTTAAATAAATATTTTTAGACTTTTACTAACTTACAAATTTAAGGGTACTTTTCCATTCCCCTCATTAATAAAAAATCAAACACAATAAAGAAAATGTAAATTCACTTCTTTTTGATTCTACTCATTTTCTTTTGATTCTCTTCGTAAAAAAACATATTAGTTTTCTCTTTAACCAAATATAGGATTATAGATTAGTAAGATAAATAAGTAGTGGGGTCCATAAAAAACTGAGCTATTGTCAAGAAAGAGGAACTAATGAATAAACAATCCGTTGGAAAAATTTAAGTTGTGAATAATACTTCCAAAACTGTGAATAGTACTTCCAAAGCTATAAATAGTGCTTTGCAAAAATTTAAGGGCACTAATCCAATCAAATGGAAGTGTTATTTATAAATAATTGGTGGTTAAAATTTGAGATGAAAATAAGGTTGTTAAGGTAAAATAAAGAAAAAAAGAAACTAAAGCTTAGTTTTGTGTGATTAATATCTTCCAATGTGTAAATATTACTTTTTCAATAGATGATAGTACATCTTACAAATTGTTCTTGAGTGAAATTTGAAATTAAAATGAGATTGTTTGGATAGTCAAAAGTGGATAACAAGTTTTATTATTATTTTTTGAAAATAAATAACAAGTTTTTATTATGAATAATGATTTATCAAAAGGTATTGTCGATTTTGTGGCAATTTAACCAAGTTGATGTAAAAGTTAATGTTTGTTGTAATTAACGAAGTATTTGGGAATTAATAATTAAGAAATAAGGATTAATCATGAAAAATTGAGACATTATAAAAAGAAAATATAAAAAGCAGATTGTGATAAATAATCACTTGATCGAGCCTAGACCTTAATTTCAACAACATTGACCAAATTGACATGGAATCAAATTTAATGATACTACAATAATTTAAGGAATCTAAAAATCATGATATTGTAATTTATTTGGTGAAGGAAAAATTAAAAATAAATAATGTGAATATTTATAAGAAAGTAAGAAATAAAGAAGATAATTATGGAGAAATTTTTGTGTAGGGATTATTTTAGACCCTTAAATGAAATAGTAACCAACAAATTTCAACCAGTGTCCTAGATAATTTAAGAGAAAATTCAAAAAAAAAAATTAAGAGATGAAAGAAAATATAATTAAATAAGATATTTGGTTCTTACTCAATCTTAACGGTTTATTTTCTTTAATTGCATTAGTCTTAACCCTTCAACTCTCACACACATGTGTATATATATATATATATTTCAAAAATCCTAAGAAAATAGAAGAAAATCATCTCCTTCATTTCTCTAAGTGAAGCCAACATCTCCTCCCCTCTAATTCATCCATTTTTATTTCTTCTTCCCCATAATTTCTTCAAATTGTCCTTCTAAAATTTCATTTAAGTCCCTTGAATCTTTTTCCATGCATTAGAAGTAAAGAAACACTCATATTTTGAGAGAATAAAATGGAAAGATTATGAAAAGAATAGTGATCAAGTTTCGAAGTAAGTATTTTGTTCCAATTTCAATAAGTTTTATGGATTCCTTTATAATGCCCATAAATCGAAGTTTTTATAAATAGTACTTTTGAGGCATGAATAGTGCTTGTAAGAAGTCGGGGCACCTTTATAAGGCTAGAAAGGGTGTGGACTAGTCATAAAACTTTAACAAGCTAGAAAATGAAGAAAATAAAATAATTAAAAATTTAAGTAGAATCAATAAATCATTTTATGCTATGAAACTAGTGAATAGTGACCTTAAATGATTTGTACCAGGACAGCTTTGGGATGTGCCCAAATGGACTTGAAAATACCATACTCTGAAGCTCAAAAATTCCAATGAGTTCATTGGTGAAGGAATTTTAATTTTTTGAGATCATTTTATAATTATTCAAAATTTCTTATTTTTATGAGTGAATAGTAACCCTACTTTCCTTTAGAGTTTTGATCTAAAATTTTATGGGGCCCTTAATGGGCATTATCAAGGATTTTTGGCACTGAAATGATTATTTTTAAAGGTCTAGAAAAATTATTTTAAAATTTCAAAGTTTAAAAAAATGATTAATTTAGGTCGTTAGATCACCACGTGGCATGATCCGAGCAGTCCACCCTCTTAATATAAATGTACGAGCACATGTGGGAGTGCCACATGTGCCAACCACCATTATCTCCCTCCTTTCCCCCATAGAAGCCGACACCACCTTCCTCATCCACCCTCTATCATTTTTCCTTCTTTCTCTCTCCTCCCACCACCAAATCTCACAAAAATTAAATGATTCTTGCCCTCTATGATCTTTAAAAGCTAACCCAAGTGACAAAATTGAAAAATATTGCTCAAAAAGTGAGATATGGTGATGGAGTGAATATTGCCAAATCTTAGTGTAACTGAGCTTTTCTCAATTTTTATTTTTATTTTGAGTAGCTCTAATGATTCTAAGAAAAACCATGTGCTTAGATTTTAATTTAGAGCTATATAAAATTTTTGAAAATTTTTCTAAGGTTCAAATGTGTATATTTTAGGGCAAAGAAGAACAAGTTAGGAAGAAAGGCATTCAAGGCTATAGATTGGTGGAAAAAGGTGTTTTGACACCCTAGGTATGTGGATTTAATGTAATTCATGCATGTCATAGTGTGTGTGTATGTATGTGTGCATGTAGGTGTGTATGGAAGTGTTGGATTTTATGTGTGCATGCATGTTTGATGTAAGTTAGGTATATGATTATGTTAGCCTAATGGAATAAAGACTGTGTGCATGAATTGCATGGAAGAAAAACAAATGTATGTGTGTGATCTTGAAATGGCCAAATTGTATGCATGGATAGTGTGATGTGTGTATATGTGTATGGTATGTGTGGGATGTGTAGTTAGGCTAAAAATGTGCTATGGAATATGGTTGTGGTGTGAAATTGATGAAAGAATTTAAGGATTAGTAAATTGGTATGGTATGACTTATTGTAAGTTAAATGTGTTAAGTGTTAAAGTGTATAAAAATGACCATATATAGCATGAAAGAAATATGTTTGAGTTAAATGGAAAAATGTAAATGCAAATGATGATGGATATTGGCTGTGGTGTTAACATGGTATAATATTAATTTGGTGAATATGAGATGAGTTGGCATTATAATTGAGTGGTGCCAAATACTAGTAAGGCTATAAGAATTGGAATAGTGGAAATGACCATATGAATAGGGTTTATTCATAAAATAACTCATAACTAGGAAAGGTGCATAAGTGCACTAATTCTTATAATTGTTGCATATGAGTATTGATATAATGATGGAAAAAGACCTATAACTATGTGAGATAATCAATAAATATGATTTAGCCCATCAGTTAGACACCCACTAGATGGGTTGATAGGTTAACTAGGGAATTAGCAGTTGCTTTTGGTGCTTTTAGGGCCATTGCCCATGTGATTGAGATGACGGGGTGCAGCTGCTGAGGGTCTGATATTGAACTCTGCACACTTGGATATTAGGAGGTTTATATGGGTTGATCTTTGCTACCCACTGTATTTATTTGTGGATATTAGGAGGTTCCATGGGACTTATCCTAGCTATCCATCTTAGATGTGATAGATATATTGATTGAGATATTAAGAGGTTCCATGGGGCTGATCCTTGCTATCCCTATAGATGTTGAGAGGTCTACGAGACTGATCCCTGCCACTTGCCATTTCGGTATTAGGAGGTTCACATGAAGTAATCCTTGCTATCAGATAGAGTTGGGTAGGTGCAGCTACCAAGGTCCAAAATGTAGGCCACTACACAGTCTGGATCTCGCTATCTAGTGCCTTTAAGTGTAGTCTCTATAGAAGGGGCTTGAATTATAATGACTGGGATGAACTTAAAATACTCAATGTGAACAAAAGGGATATTTTAGCATAATTAAGTAACCTAATTAGAAAAAAAAGGTACACAGATGAATAAATAATAAATTTGCGGAATAATTGAGAATTGTATGTAAATAGTTCTACATACTCATATTATTGTCCTACAATATGATCATTGCATGACTGTGTGTGTGACATGCACTTATTACATTAAGTCCACCACTGAGTTATACTTAACTTATCAGTGTTCTAATGCCCAGGTTGTAAATAGTGATAATAGTCTAGCCTCAATAGTGTAGTGTAGCAGCTCAGCCTTTTAGGGTATTTTTGGTACTTTTGATTGTTTATAAAGTCAACACTCATGTATAATTAGTGTTGGGCTTAGGTGATGTAATTATTAAATATGCATTTTGGTCATGCGAGAGTTGATAACCTATATGCATTAACATATTTAGCTGAATGTATTGATATACATATATATTTGATTATGTGGTTTTGTTTGTTGTGGATTTGAGACCCTGTGTGCTTGTGACTCTGTGTTATGCTGATATGTTGATTTGAGGACCAAAACAGTCTAGGTGTTAGAGGATGAGATAATAATACTATTAGAAGTGTTTTTAATAGGTTTAAATTTTAGATTTTTCACCCCGATAGCTGTTATGCTGCCTGGATTTTTGTAAATTTGATTTCTATTCTAATAATAGTTTTTATGATTAATTACAACCAATATAGGAATGTAAAGGGACCAAAATAAGTAAATAACTAGAATATGTTAATGGAAAGAATATTGACACAAGTGTTAGGTGAATAGGGGTTGGGGTAGAATCAGGATGGGTGACCTATGGGAAGTAGCATCTCCTACTATGTTCCTTCAGGACTCAGGTAGGGGTGTTACATTTTTACGGTTTCAATTTAAGTTATATGATGTCAATTTGAAGAATGAAGCATTGTAGAGTTAATTTGGAATTTTCTTTTGTATACGAAGAAAGAGAATCGAAAGAAAAGAAGAATATTAATAGAAGGCTTGCTTGTCTTTATATTGTTTGAGGAATGTTGGAACACCCATATCCGTTTCCACAAGGATCTAGATATAAGGATGCTACATTACAAAATATCACATAGTATATGTATGCATACATACATATGTTTATAGGAACATGTTCATCATGTATATCATACAAGAATGCTAAAAAAAAAAATTTCATTTAACTTGAAATATGTAGAAATCCATTTTCAAAGCAATTAATATTGTTGTAAAAACTCATGTATTCAAAAGATTCTTTACAAAATTTAACCTTCTAGATTTTTATAAAAATCTGACAGCATAACGACTATCCAAAGTTAAAACCAAAAATTTTCTTATGGAAGTAAACACTTCTATGATAAAAAAACACATCACTCCAACATTAATTATATCAAAATCATTCACATTCTTCATATTAATCATATAGATCTATCAATCTTCCACAATTACACATAATCACCCATACACATATTAATTTTCATACCCACATGCATACATCTGTATCTTTTCTAGCATATGATTCTTTCTTTACACATACTCCATTGACATTTTACATACCAAAAATATATATAAACCAAAAAGGAATACTTCTAAATATATATACAACCCATAGGCTTAAAGGCCTAAGCATAAAAGGATTACACAACATGTAACACCTGAGAATTACGGTTTCATGAATAGCATTTCCCATGGTATGAATAGTGTTTTTTGAGTATTTGCAACCTCATGAGGTGACCGAGGGGGAGTAATAGTCATAGAACTTTGATAGGTAAAATAATGATGAAAATGAAATAATTAACACTTTTAGCAAAACTAATAAATTATTTCATCATGATATTTAGTGAATAGTGACCTTAATTTGTATCATGCCTGGAAATGCCCGAGATGTGCTCGGACGGACCTAAAAATAGCATACCTTGAAAGTCAAAAATTTCCATTAGTTCAATGGTGAAGCAATTAGAATTTTCTAAGGTCAATTACTATTTAATCGAAATTTCTTAATTACATGAGAGAATAGTTAACCTAGTTCCCTTTGAAATTATGACCCAAGTTTTTAAAGGTCCCTTAATTGAGACTTTTAGGAATTTTTAGCACTAAAAGAATGAATTTTAAAAGCCTTGAGCATGATATTTGAATTTTTGAAGCATAAAACATAAATGGGATTATCATGGATCGTTGGATCACCACATGGTGTGATTCGGGGCCGTCTATGTGCATAATATAAAAGGTAACACATGTGGGATTTTACACATGTGTGAAAAGCTCCCTCCACCTCTCATTTCTCTTCCATGGCTGATAACATCTTCCTCTCTCCCCCCCTTTTTTTCTTTAATTAAACCCTAGATTTGAGTGATTTCTTGAAGGTAAACCTCCTATCTTGGCCTCTACAGCCTCCTCAACACAAATATACTAATAAAAACCCAAGAAATTGCTTGTTTGGAAAGATTGGGTCACTTGGTGAACAGTGCATTTTTGAGTGTAAGTGGTTTTTTTTTTATTTTTCTTAGAAAGTATTTATGGTGTAAATAATACCTATGCAAACATATTTTAGTTTAGATGTCTATAGATTTTTGTATGATTTTTCTATCCCTAGAATTTAATATGTTTATAGACAAAGAGAGGAGTTTGTTGGAGGAAAGGAAGGACAAGCATTGAGGTGTGGAATTGAAGTGCATTAGAGCTTATAATAAGTGAATTTAATGTAATATGCATTGTGTATTGATTATTGTGACATACATGTGTTTGTCAATAATAAATGTGTATGTGTGATATGGTGGCTATAATAAGCATGAATATATAAAGAAAAGATGAAAATACAATGTGTATGTGTATGAAGTGAGTATAGCTGAGTGGTATGTTAAGAGTGAATATGTGTGTGCATGTGTGATTAGAATGTAAGTGTGATGTAAATGAGTTAGCAATTAAGTAAACATCATGAATGTGATGTGAAACTGATAAAAAACTAGGTATATGTGCACTTTCATTAATGGCCGTGTGGTGTGTTAGATGATCACAAGATGTGTGTTCATAATGTTTAAGGTATTTAAATGCGTAGTTTTGATAATGGAGTAATAGGCAATGAATAAATGGAATGCGTATGTAATGTGATAATGTGGTATCATGGTACTAATATGAATGGCCTTAGGAGATGAGACAATGAGTGTAAATACATAAGGATGATAAGATGGATAATAAGACATTTTGTTTAAGATGTAAAAATATTGGTTAAGTAATATGGGTGCATGTGATTACACGAGAGATGGTATTGATGACAAAATGAGTAAGGAAATCATGAAACTAATGGGACTAAATAAGCAATATGAATGATAATTTGAGTTAGCCCATATTAGCTAAACCACTACTGGATAGGTTGATCATTCAACTAGAGAGTTAGCAGCTGCTAGTGTCTTTGGTCTAGATGGATTATCGCTTGATTGTATGGCATCGTGGGTGTCACCACTGAGTTTCTAAATATGAACCCTACACACTTTGGGTATTGGGAGGTCCACATGGGTTGATCCCTATTACCTGTATTGCTTTGGATATTGGGAGGTCCACACAGGCTGATGTTGCTATCTACTAATGTTGAGGTATTAGGAGGTCCACTAGGGGTAATCCCTACAATCCTTTTTATTGGGACATCCAATAAGACTAATCCTTACCACTCTGGTATTGGGAGGTTTCAGTGAACTGAACCCTACTATTAAGTAGATATAGGTAGGTATAACAATTGAGGTCCATAATTGGGCTATTAAACAAGTATAAATCCCATTATCCAGTGTTAAAAGAGTTGTCTTTCAAGTATGGGCCCAATAAAATAAAAGGGTAAAATAGGATCATATTGTAATTAGAGTTACATGTCATAACTAGGATACGAAATAACTAGACAATAAGATTAAATGGATTTAATTCAGATGTATCATAGGACACAATAAATTGAACATTTTTTCTTGTGACCAACCTAGGTATATAACTTGTAATTAATGATAAGAATTATAGGAACGGTAAACATGCATGGTTAGAAGAATTGTATGATGCATGTTGCATGGGCATGTGATATAATTCATATTACATTAAAATCTCCATTGAGTGTATACTCAGCATATTAGTCTCCTAATATGTAGGTAGTAGATAGCAAACCTATAGTTCAACTTGGATGTGCAGTGTAATAGCCAATCTCCCTATTGGGTATATTTTTGGTTTCTTTTGTAGTAAATTTTTTTTATATAGGCATTCATGTATATAGTGGGTATGGGTGTAATTACATATAATTATCATACAATGGATTGTAAATATTAATACAGGTTGTATTATAGACATAATTAAAATGTATGACTTACATGTTCCATGCTCGATCTTAAAATTGTGTTCACTATGTGATGATGATAGGTTGATGATGTTGGAGGACTAGAAAGGTCCAGGATGATAAGAGATGAATCGGAATGATTATAGAAGTGTCTTTTGCAAGTTAAAGTTTTTAGTTTTTCACTGGACAACCATTATGTTGCTAGATTTTTATGGACACTTAATCCATAACTATATGTCTAAATTAAACTCATACGTATGAGAATAAAAGCTAGTAGACTAAAGTAAGAAAGGGTTTTAAGAAGATAATACAAAAGGGTAATGTGATATCTCTTATTCGGATCCAATGAGTCGATTGGGTAAGGGGTGTCACATTAGGTGTTATCAGAGCAGGTTTAGGCTTTCTTAAGTGTAGTATACATGAGTGCCACTGATTAGGGTTCTGTGTTAAGTAAAGCTACACTGCCTGAGGCTGATTATCCTTTCTTTTTTAGTCAATCAAGATGAGTGAGAATACCCCACTAGAGCAAGGGGAAGAGGTGGCTAGTCATGCATTGATGACCATAAATGGGCCCGTGAGTTTAGCCACTCTAGTGCCGAGTGATGCGGCACATTCAACACAGACATAAGCTTCACTGACATTATTATAGTAGATAGTTAGCCTGCTGAGGTAGACTACTACTGCAACCGCTCCACCACCACCACCACCAACCCCTATATACCTTTCATAGCCTATGGCATTGTAGAAGACCTACTTAGAGAGGGTCAAAAAGATGGGAGCCTTAGATTTTATAGGAACTATAAAAGATGATGCAGTTAGGGCTGAGTACTAGTTAAAGCGTATAGTTAGAATTTTACAGTAGCTGTAGTGTACTCCTAAAGAGAACTTGATATATGCTATATCCAAGATCCAAGAGTTTTCCTCCCTAGTGTTAGCAACTTATGTAATGGAGGAGATGTTGAAGGAAAGGAGAAAGACCTTTTAGGAAAAGAGGCCTTTCACCATAGGGCAAGTTAGCTCAGCCCCGACTTAGGCAAGAAACAGAAGGGCACCTAAGCCCTACAATAGTCCTAGAAGTAGGCCTAGACACAGAGAATAGGCTAGGCATCTCAGACCAGGCCTAGAACACAGCAGTAGGACATCAGTGCCAAGGTGTCTATAGTTAGGAGCTCACCTTCAATGTGTAAGACTTGCAACATGAGACATTAGGGAGTTTGCTAGTAGGTCAGGTGATAAGAGTGCTTTATATTGGATCTGGAGATCATTACTATCGGGGTTACCTCAGGAAACAAGCTAATGCTACTCAATTTCAAGCCTCTTTTCCAGCACTTAGAGGTCAAAAAGAAAGGAAGAATGATAATGCTGGTACATGCCAAATCACAAGAAATGAGGCTCGAGCACCTGCATGACAATACACTATTCGAGCTAGTGAGAAAGCTGAGGCATCTAATGTCATAGCTAGTACTTTCTCTTTGTTTGATTCAACTGCTTTGGCATCAACAAACCCAGGATCCACTCATTCTTATATTTCCACTACATAAGCAAGAGATAGGGGTCTAGAACTTGAACCTATGGACATAGACATCATCATTAGTATCCTAATTAGGCAACATGTAGTAGTTAACAGAATATATAGAGATTGATGTTAGTAGTTCAGGATTGTGTATTCCTAGTAGACCTTATTAAGCTTCCATTTAATTAATTTGATGTCATTTTGGGTATGGATTGGCTATCTAAACACTGAGCTATGGTAGATTGTAAGTAAAAGAGGCTCATGCTTGAGACAACCAATGGGGGTG
>CANXYI012223774.1:0-10020 GCA_948208565.1 Hura crepitans | reverse complement strand
AAAGAGTTCGTGTGCATGTATGCATTCTTTGGACTTTTTTTCGTCAAAAAAATCTATTTTATGGAAAAAAAAAAAACTTTGTAGATGATTATTGGAAATAACTGCTTGTGATAACCACCCTAGGTGGGGCATCCTTTTAGTTTTCTCACTGAACTTCTAGCTATATTTTTCTTTTCAGCGTTTTTATCGTTGTCTTGAGTTAAAATCAAAGCACCCAGATGCTGCTGTTCCTCCACTAGACAGAACTCTGAAGAAGATAACCGAACCTGATCCACAACTTCTTTCTGAAAACAAGAATGTTGTTGACGCATTCCAGAAAAGCTTTGAACTCAAGGAGAACCCTAAGGTCACTGTTTTTTGAGGCATTTGATAGTAAAGAAACTTGTACATATGCTGCCAAAATTCATTGCCTTTATTAATTTATGTGATTTAACATGCAGTTAAAGAAATCAACCAGGCCATTTTTACGAGACAAGCCATCTGGCACTGATGATGAAAGAGGTTATGGAGATGCTGAAAGCAAACCCTCAGTGAAGTTTGATAAAATTGGGGATTCAACTCCTGTCCAAGATTTTGAAGCCATGATGTCCCGCAGAGATAACCCAGACTGGATAGAGAAAGCTGTTAACGAGATGAAACAAAAGATACACAACTTGGTGGAGAATAGTTATGAAGGTGACGATTATCCTAAAGCACTGGAATGTTTGGCTGCGCTTCGCAAAGGTTGCATCCTCGAGCAAGTATGTCTCTTCAGCAAGTAATGCTACTTAGTATATATGACAAACTTTGAAATGAGGAGGTGTATCGACGCAATGAATGGTAGTGGTCAATATATTTTTTATCTAGTTAATACGGTTACCTTGTATCTGCATTCAGTTTAATAATCTTGATGAATTTAAGTAATGAAGGGGCTTCCGTTGTAGTGCTTCTCTGCAACCATATTGGTCTTGTGATTGAGATTCACTTCCTACCACTCATGGTTTCATCTGTGCCATGTAGTTTACACATATAATGCGAAGAAACTGTTAAGTCTTCTTAATATGAATGCAGTATGCATAGTATTGATCTAGCTGCTGTTTGTTGGCAACCGCCTTGATTTAATTGTTACTTGTCTTTCTAGGTCAAGCTACTTGTTTTTGACTACTGATAGGCAGAGCAAAACCCAATATAAGTATTTAATTTCTTGGGTTTCTTTCTTTGGCAGGAACCAAAACAGTTCAACGATTTCCTACGTCGACTTTTGAAATTCTGCCAGGATGAAAAGCAAGGCAGTGAGTTGGACTTTCTTGCATCAAAACAGCTAGGCAGTTTCTGCGACTTTCTTGCATCAAAAGGGCTCACATTGATTTCCAAGTCAGAAGCCATAGACAGGTTTCTGTTCTTGATTTATTTTTCCAACTTTAAAATGAATTTTTATTGTCACAGCAAGTTATTAATTTTGCACTGATCTATTCCTTGGCAGCGAGGTTACGGATGACGAAGCTAGAAGCTTTTTGATTAAAAAGGAGCCAAAAGTGGAGTGAGAACAAGAGTTGCTACTTGCAACCGCAAGGCTTTAGATCCTGTGGCCAAGGTTTGTCAATTTTAGGATCTAAACAAGAATCCTGTTTACATACACAGGCGTCTTTTGTTCAAGATTTATATGTACAGTTGGGCAACATTCGTTAGTTATGTACTATGTGTACCGGTGTAATTAACACTTGAAAGATTATTGTCACTTCAATAACTGGTTCAGCATTATAGTGCATCTATTTTTGTTGTGGTAAAAAGAAGTGCCATCTTCTAAGTGGATATGGCTGTTGGATTAGGAAGTTTGTCCTTTTATGTTTGATGAAGGATTACAATGAAGGAACGGGAGAGGATTGTGTGACGTGTGGTGAAATTGTTATAGCGGCACTTGGCCCATATTCAGAAGCTAAGATTGTAATTAAATGAGTTCGGTAGGTATATGCAAATTCTGGGTTTGAACTCGTCGTTTGGGTGTGAAACTTATGTTAAACGTGATGTGGGTCTTTATGAATTTGCTGCTTCTGCTTCTATTCTTGTAACTGCTATCCTGCAATTCTTTCGTAATAATGTACAAGCATTTGTTTGAATCTACTGTATCAGTACGGTCTCTGCTTCAGTAAAAGCAAGAATCTAGTTGTATCTATATGGTTTCTGCTTCAGCTAAGCTTCTCGCTCTTGCTGACAATTGAAGATGAGGATAAGAAATTACAACTAGTTAGCTCATGTTTGAATTAAAACAAATGAGCAACGTCCAACAAAAGCCCGTCTAGCTCAGTCGATAGAGCGCAAGGCTCTTAACCTTGTGGTCGTGGGTTCGAGCCCCACGGTGGGCGGACCTTACATTATTTTTACCTCTGATAAAATTCCTATAGAATGTTTTTGCCCCAAATACCGTAGCATTTCCACCCCCATATTATATTCAGATATACTTATTACTTCCTCACCCCGAATGATACAAAAAAAAAAAAACAATAATTACGTTTTGTTTTATGTTCTTTTATTCTCATTTTACCAAATTCTGAATTTGTTTGCCTTCTTTAATTATTATCGATAATTTTGGGACCGCATCAAAGTCCGTTAATTTATATTCCACTCTTCTGAAGGTAGTTGTAGAGTGCAATAATAATGATATCGGCCTCTCATTTGCACCAACAAAAGGGTTTGATATGTTTTTATTTCTTTTATGGAATTGGAAGGGTAGTACTACTGCATCGACATGTCAATTATACATCAAAATTCCACACATCATCAAAGCCAGTCAGGTAACTCTAGAGAGTCTCTAGCCTTCAAAAAAAATATAGGTTATATCTCAAATCAAATTTAAAAATCCTGTAATGCCGGCTGCATTGCCCTATGTCTGCTTACTGAAAATTTTGTAGCAGAGTTAATCTACGCAAATGGCAATACTCACAACTAACGAACAAAGTGTCATCAACGACTCAGAACAGAAGCTCCCTCGCCTATGAGGAAATGTCCTTCAAGTTGAACTGAGTGATGGAGCCGCCCATAGTTTTACTTTCTTGTCAACGCTGGCTGTGGCCAACACCAAGGCCTGTCCTTTACCTGTAAGCAAGAATTAGATATTAAAACATTGAAAATAAAAAAAAAAATGGCCCTAGGCTGCTTATATACAATATTCGATCAGAAGCCTGGTTCACATGCCGCGGGACTAAACTGAGGGCTTTTCAGATGGTACTTTCGTACTACCCGCTATGTACTATGCCGGCGGACAAAAAGAAAAATTCTGGTCTCAGTGGTCGTTGAAACACCTTGAATCAAAGACTTTTCGAGGTTGAATTTCATTGGACCAGAAACTAAAATTTCTACTTTTAGGGTTCAAAGATTGAAATCCTCGAACAATTTCAAAATCATTTCATTCGAACGAAAGCTAAACAAGAAATTTTAGTCAAGGTGAAGTACCTGTTGGAATAGGGTTGGGCGCCCATGCAATCCATGTGATTTCACCTGCAGCATATACTAAATGTTAATGCAAGTGTTACTGGCATGCTATGCGAACTATGATCCAACTAAATTCTAAACAGCAGTTCTGAGAAAGAAGCATAATTAGTAAACTCATGTATACGAACATCGCCAAAGGTTCCGCATACCAACCAGAAACCCCCAACGCCACCACAAAAAAAAAAAGAAAAAAAAGAGAAAAAAGAAATGAAATAACTTGATTATCAATGGATACTTCCATAGCTTTGGAAAACATATAATTACCTAATTAGAGAATAAATTAACCCATCCCATTGGCAATGATTCAACAGATCTTATCACTACTACAATTTCTCATCTATATGAAGAAGGATGACAAATGAACAGGCACAAACACATATCAAATAAAACTACGGAATCAGAGCATATATATACCATCATGGGCTTTCTCAGCAGTGTCCAGAACTTTTCCAGTTTCCACGCATAACCACTGCAGTATTGAACCATGGGTAGCTGCCAATATCTTCGCATCAGGAGATAAACTGAGTCGATTATAATTTAAAGTAGCACCACGCGAATCTTGAAGGGGAATTGGAAACACCTTTAGAGTTTTTGGATCCTCATCAAGCTGGTATCGAACTAGTACATCAATAAAAGATATCAGAATGATGATCATAATATATTGAACTTTACAACCCCCACCCCCCACCAAAGAAAAAAAAAAAAACCTCTCCAAATTAGGGAGAAAGGGCGTGGGAAATAAGCCATTTACGGCAATTTCAAAATCAATGCACTTGTGTAACCCTTTTCCAATTTTCCCTGCTAGGATGAAGGGTGAAAATGGGAATTTGTACGACATGACATACCATTAATGTTCCAAATTCTTATTGAACCATCTTTGGAGGCTGTGATTATTTGCTCTGAGTTGGGAGTAAAGCATAACCAAGTTACTGCACTCTGATAATAAACAATAAATTGTTATATGGAAATCATTAGGCCTATGTACAGCGCAATATATTATGGAAAGGGAAGCATAGAAACAAAGAAGTAAGAAAAATTGTTAAAAAAATACATAAATTGGAAGAAGATTACAGCAAAAGACAGCATTAAACTAAAACGAGCATTTGAACCAATAATTGTAGTCTTAATATAGCATTGTTTAAGCAGTAACCTTGTGCCCTTTAAGTTGCATGACTTTTGGAACCTCCTTGACAGAACCATCCTTTGAGTACACAATCTCCCAAACCTACCAAAATAAATTATAGTTAGTTTTAGCAGACTGGCATTATATTTGAGCTTCCCAAAAAGAATTTGCATCATGCAGTTTGCCATTAATGGATATAACTTATTTAAATACTGACATAGTTGAGAGAATGATAAGTAGACAGAAGTGGAGGCTGGAAGAAGGGGCAGTATATAAGGAAATGAGAACAAAACAAATGAAATCATAAAACAGAAAAGCTACTCAACATCATCCAAGACAATTTAAATTGCAAGAAGAAAATAATAACTTTGGCTTATCCTCATCATCTTATGCCTTGTCCTTGTCCTAGCAACATAATACTAAATGTTTCTATTATATCAAATAAGGGTGGGAAAGAATATAAACCCATGCCCAAATCCTTTTCAAAGCAATCATAGCATAAATTGCGAGCTTACTGCACAGATTCCCTATCAACTTAAAACTACACAGCTCTCTTGATATAAGACCATTAATTATTCACTCACCTTCACATCTGCAGTAAAAGCTGCAGCAGCAACAAAACGTCCATTTGGTGATATAGCAGCCATGTGGTTCTTCAATTGATTTGTATCCAAGTTACCCACATTCTTCCCACTCTTTCCATGCCAAAGTTTGATATCAGTTTCTGCAAGTTATCATCAAAGGGTACAGAAAATCAGCATTGGTCTCTTAAATGCAACAGGTACAGAACTTGTCATTGATTTAAGACCTTGATAAGGTGAATAATCCAGTCTATTCAATTCTATGCATAATGAGCATAAGGACCTCAAAATATTCTCTTTTCATCCTATTCTATGAAGTTTAAGGCGTACGTTTCATAATTTGATTCTTAAAGCATAAGCAGGGCAGCGGAGATTCCATTTAACTTAGGTTGATCTAAGCCAAAAGCAAACCTACATCAAGATAAAAGCATGAGAGAGAATTGTATTAAGGAAAGCTTCTGCAAGCCTGCAAATATCTTAGTTTGACAATAATAATAACTTTGGCAGACTTCTCTGAGACTATAATAATCATATGGCTCTTTAGTTAGAATATAATGAACTTGAGCCACCATAAAGACACAAGCACAAAAGGGTAGTAAAGGTAGGTTTTCTGATGACAGAACAGGACAAGATAAATTACACTTCCCTTGTTTGAATATTTTAATGGATTAGAAAAGAAAGTCAACATATTTTTTCTCCTAGTTTAGATAGATCATGAAGGAAAAAGGAAAAAAAAAAAAAGTAGGCTTGTAAAATTATGAATGCACCCTACCACACATAAGGGTGCAAGTAGTTAAGATTAAAATCGGCAGATTCTTCCCTAACAAATCCCTAACTTGGAGTGAAAATTTTACAGATATTGAAGGGGTAAGGAGGGAATAAGAACCTTGCAATCCTTTTTCCTTCATGAAAAGGATTCCCGAACAGCAAATAGGCTTATCCCTAAATCCCTTCCCCTCAACCTCCACATCCTCCTATTATAAATTCAATTCACTACCACCAGCTGGTTGGACAAAAATCCACGTTTTGAATCAAATTTTAACTGTGAAAAACTCCTATGATGCCACTTCTAAAATAACTAAGGCTAGCTAAATGAAATAACTTCAAAATGGCCACTGTGAGGACTTTGCATTAAAAAACCAAGACAAATTCAGTTAGTATGCCCCACCAGAATAGCTCTGAAACAAACATAACTTATCATAGTTCCCTGACTGAGTTTCAGATAATAACCACACGTCTCTTCCAGATCCCCCCCAATGTCAATGAACAGCACTACCCTTACTGTGATTTTAAGTCATAGTTATTATGCAATTTGAAGTACTTTGCATCTATAATCACTAAGCAACCTGAGCCAAAATTTAGTTTCCCTTCCAATATAACAAGATCATAAACAAGATCCTGAAAGTCGCAAACATGGTATTCTAACAAGTCAAATAGTATGCCGATTACGGACATCACAGGAACTATTCTTACCAAATAAATTAATTAATGTTTGCAATATATTATTAATAAGTAGGATATGATATCCAGTGATTGGCAAGTGATTCCTCTATACCTTCTGAACAAGAGGCAATAATTGTACTTCCATCACCAGTTCCATAAGTTGAAGCAGCCCCAACTAGGGTCAGAACAGCCCTTTTCTCATGAATTTTGTGACGTTCCCATTTAATTTCTGGGAGAGGAAGCTTTGGTTGCTGCTTAGAATCATTAGCAGGTTTGGCCTTTTCTTCTCCATACATATATAAAGATGCACCAGACACAGTTTGTGAAGCCACTACTATAGAAGATGCATCATCAGAAAAAGTCACTGCCACTGGAAGACCACCCGCAGGCAAATTAATTCTTAGAAACCTGAAGTAGAATTAAATTACAATGATATAAAGCCAGAGGTAACAACTAGATTCCATGAAAATGGAGTAAATACTGAATGATGTAGCAAAAGGACTACAGGTTCATACTTGAAACTTTTACTTGAAGCATCATCCAACTTAAATACCCTGACCACTCCATCTGCACAAGCTGTTTGAATACAAAGAAATCATATTAGCATGTCTTCATGCCAGAATGTTGCACAGGACACGAATCATAACGCTGTTACAGAAATAAAATCTTGACCACGGTAGAAACGCAAATTATACCCTAATTGGTGATATTTTCCATTTGGCAATAGATTACAAGTTCAATACTGGAAACTTCATAGAACAGGGGGGCGGGTAAGGAAATCGGTATCAATTCCCAAAACAGTTATATCATACTTCAAAGGGACCATTGAGCTCATTCTAATTTTCATTAAGCTTTCATAAATCAACATATTCCTTGAGCAGATTATATTTATGACATCCATGTACACTAGCCAAAACTGATACTAAATTTCAGTGTCCAGACTCCAGATCCTAAAAGTTTATCCCGTTGCTAGTAATTTGAATTAGCAAGTTACTAAATCAAAAGCTTCACCTTTAGAAATAAACAAAAATGAGTTTTGAGAGATGACAAAAAGCTTGTACCTGTTGCCAAACTCCGTCCATCACTGGAGAAACATAGCCCAGTCACCGAATCCCCGTGACCTTTGAGGGTGTTCAAATCCAAAGGATGATGTCGCTTGTTTTGATCCTACAAAACACAAGCAGAACACATTAAATATACAAAACCAATCTTACTGTTTCACTTGGTTGCACTGATAACTCGCAACCTATAACAACAAACCAACAAGAATTCAACCGATCGACCAGAATCAAACAGCCAGCAAATACACCACCGTAAAACGAAATTATCAGAAAACCAAATGGGAAATAAATGATGGTAAAATAATTGCTCACCTTATCAGAGGCATGGTGAGGTTTGGAGTGAGATTTCTTGGTTACAGTCTGAGAAGGTTTCTTAGGCTGTTTAGGATCCGAATGGAGCTCCTTATTGGCGATGGATTTGATTTCAGATTTTCTCTTGAAGAAGTAGCTTTTGAAGAAGAGGATAGCTATCAGAGCTCCGAGAAGAAGCGAAAGAACCGCAATCGGAAGAATCGGATCCATTGTCAATGAGGAGAGTTCTAGGGTTTTGAGATCTTTGTAGATAATGTAATGCGCTGAAGCCACTGGAAAATGGAAATGGCGGGGGGGGATTCTATACGTGTCACCTCGTTTGCATGTTAAAGGAAATCGGTTCATTTACCATCAATTTGGGTGGTTGTTTTCGGTTGTTTGATAATGTATCATAATATATTAAATCGTATTGTAATGCATTATTACATAAATATAATGTTTAGATAAATTATTTTATTTATTATATAAGGTAAAAACAGTATTTTTTATTTAGATAAAAAATAATTTTTTTAAATATTTTTTTTAAAAAATAGATGAAAGACAAAAAAATAGTGAGTTTTATTGTGATATTAGATAAATTAATGTGGATAGAAAAAAATAGTAATAATATAAATACATTAAATTGGTGTATATATTATTATGTTTTTTATTTATTAAAAAATAATACATAATATTATAAAATTAATAATTTAATAAAAATAAATAATATTCTTAACTCAATAATACAATACGATACTACAGCTAACATCAATCGCAACAACCTATAATTGAATAGTTTGAATTATGGATTATTTTCCTTTTGTTGCAACCTTTTTCTTTCCAACTTGGCTGGCCTAATTGTAATATTTTTTTTTTTAACAAACAGATCAGACCCAAAACGAACATTAAAAACAGTGACTAATTGTAATTTACTTTCAACTATGAAATATTTTCTCATTAGAAAATAGAAAAAGAATCTACATTAAAATTTAATTTATAAAATTTTAAGCATTCCATGAAGAAGTCTGAATAATTATGAAACTTTGTCCTATTTGTTAAAATAATAAACAATTTTATTATTTTTTTGAAGAACAATTTATTATAATTACAAATTTTTTGTCAAATTATTATTATTATTACAAGTTACAACGAATTAATAAACAATGCACATATTTAACGATAGGGAGATAAAATGAAAAGTTTTTTTTTTTTGGGGTAAAAAATGGAAAGTAATTACTATCCTTAAAATGTGAAACAATGAAGAGAGATTGTGTTATTCAAAGGTAAACCATTATTAGCCTATTGAGATCGCACTCGATGACTGGTATATATTCTCAGACAAGTACTATAGTCAATGGCTAGAATTTATCAAAATTTGAGAACAATTAAAAGAAAGTTCGGATTCCTCAACAAAAGTTTGGATGGACTTGCACCGGAGCCTCGCTTTGAAGCTCTGTTTGAGAATCATTTTTTTTTAGACAACTGTGGTTAACAGAATACGGTTAAATATCATATTACTTTTTTTAATATTAAAAGTGAAATTTTTAAATGAATATAACTAAATATAGAATGTATCAACATACTCTATCAATATTTGTGGTTAGTCTACGAGTGATCTTTTATAAAACAATTTCAGTTCAACAAATAAATTAAAATTTACCTAGCTATGCCCAAGTTACCGTGACAAGAGCCTGAACACTAAAATGAATATATCATCAGAAGTTACAGATTTGAGCTACAAAATACAAGTTGGGCCAACCGATTCAATTCCAGTGGAGCTATGAGGAGGATGAAGAAAAGAATTAGATTTTGAGTGCAAAAAAAAAAAAAATTCCCAAGGAGCATCCTAATTCCTGAAGTGCGCTAAAAAGTTTGGGAATACCTTTTCCCCTTTCATTTCATCTTTATATTGCCAAAAAAAGTTACAGGTAGGCTGAATATAAGCGCAAGGATTGAATGCAAATCGTTGCTGGTCTCCTTCTATTCCCCTCCCCCCCGCGTAGTCTACATGATATGAAAGTATTGTCATTTTTCATTACAAGAATACGTCAAA